>NW_024121108.1:44568-240358 GCF_016745375.1 Pimephales promelas | reverse complement strand
AGTGCGGCGTTGGTCAATCCGGATGGATCGTTGGATGATGCTTTCGATGCCGACGTTGTCGTCATAAATTGCCAATTGAAGTCATATCTCGGGATGAAGCCCGTGCCGATAGGCGGTGATGAGAGCGGATTCGTTCCATCCCAAGGTGGCGGCGAGTGTCCTGAACTGTACTGCATACGCTGAAACTGATGATTTCCCTTGCCTTAGACGATATAATTGATCCTGCATAGAGATGGCATGCGCTGACTGAGAGAAGACTTCGAGGAAATGACCGGAAAAGGCCGAGAAAGTCTGAGTCACGGGGCCGCGATCTTTCCATAGGGCGTGTGCCCAGTTCAGGGCTCGACCACGGAGCAGTGAGATGAAAAAGGCCACTTTGGAGCGCTCGGTGGGGAACGAGGATGGATTCATCTCCATGTATAGCTCGCACTGCAATAGAAAGCCGCTGCATTCCCCCTCCTCGCCTGAGAAGGGCGCTGGTTGGGCCATGGGACATACAGAGGCAGATGTGGAAGAAGTGGATGTGGTGGCTGTAGCGAGTGTAGATGAGCTGGTCCGGGGTACGGCGGGTGGTGGCGGCGAATTAGCCGCAGAGGAGGTGCTGGGTGGAGGTTGTAGCATTTTGTTGGTCTGGTCTTCTGTCACGAATCAGAAGGACACAGACGGGTAAGTATAAATGGAGTTTATTGAAATGAAAAGTCAATGATCACAGACGGGTGAGTAGTAAAGATGCAGATAACTTCAATCGAGATGATACAGTCTGATAGGGAGTCTCTTATCTCTTAGCAGGATGGGATGATCTGGAGAGCTGGCTGGATCGAACGGGAGAGCTGGCTGGAGCCGAGGAGATCAGAGAGGAACCGGGAACGGGAGCTGATGGGAGACGGACCGGAGGAAGAGGCTTCAATAGCAGGTAAGTGCTAGCGTGGTTTTACTCAGCGAGTAAGGAGTCTGTAGTCGAAGTTAAGATGAAACCAGACGGTGAGGGACTGAGTGAGTGGGTCTTTTATGTTGCAGGTGATTGGGAATGGGAAGTGAAGACAGGTGATGAAGGCAGGTGAGGATGATTAGTAGTCCGGGGAACCAGAACGAGTGGGCAGGGTGATGGTGTCTGGTGCTGACGCAGATGGCTCCGTGACACTTAATGCTCGTGAGCTTCCCTATGCCCTACTCCCTTCAAAGGGCAGACGGCAGAGCTCTTCAAGTGGGACTTTGGAGTGAGCATGGCCATTTATGTAGCCGTTTGGAACTTGATGAAGGGAGCAACAATAGACAACGTAATGTAATTATTTTTACCTAGGATGTTCCTATGACAACGCAGCACTTTGTCCATCAGCTGTATTGCTGTTCAGACGACAGAAATATAACGATTAACATAACGGTTGCAAATACATTTTTATTTTTTTATTTTTTTTTACTTTACAAAAATCTGTTAAAATATCTGTTTTATATATCTGTATGTGCTATACATTACCTAACATTTTTTAGGAAACTTTTCTTATGAAAATTTAAACATAAAATGAAACTATCTGTATGGTGTAACTGATGTATAGATTAATATCTTGCCTTCATGTTCTTCTTCTGTATCTTTTTTTATTTATTTAGTTTAGTTTTCAGATCATTGTTCTTTTCTCATTCGTATTATGATGACATTGAACATGTAGTTAACACATGTTGTATATTGTACACAAGTTGTATGTCATAATAAATTGAATCTATAAACTATAAAAAATTATAATATTATAATATTATTTATATATACAATGTTATTTTAATAGTATAGTTTATTTATAAAAAATATAGACTTTGATAGGTTGATATAGGTTTTTTTTGCTGTAAGCACGTCCTGTCAGAGCCCGTCTAACGGAGAGCCTTTGCACTTCCTATGAGCCCCATTGTATACCATCCTGGTTGCAGTTCCATTAGAATTCCACTGGAGGTGATCGCGGGCGAGAGCAGAATGAATGGGAGTCTATGGGGCTAAACGGCTAAAAGTGTCTCTTTCACCTGCTTGTCGTTAAATTAACTTAGATTTTATTGTTGATTCCGCGAGTTCAATATAGATTATAGGCCAAAAGTCGAATGAACGAGTACTTGTCCTTTCGATGTCTTACAGGTTAGGCTGTTGTTGGCCGGAACACGCTAGCATTCTGCTATTGTGTGACGTCATCACAGTTTTGAACGGATTTTTAGAACAGATAAGTGAACTTAAAAATGCAATTTTCAGCTAAGTGTAATATCTTAGCCCTCCCTTTTGAATGCAACTTTCAAACTACTTGACAAAAAATTACATCCTGAGAAAAGTGGATTTCCCCATTGACTCCCACTCATTCTGCACTCGACCGCGAGCGCCCCCGCATGGACAGAGACGTGTTACTGCAGCCAGTCCAGAACCCGGAAGTAACCAGCCAGTGCCAATTCTCTTCAATTAGACATTCTCTGGTCCTGTGTATGCTATGAGTCGGGTCCGTCACTTATTTTGTTCCCCGGAAACATTTCCGTTGTGGACCGTGTTACTTGCAGCGCGTTTCTGTATTTGGTTGTGCAACGCATTCTCATCCTTTAACGTCATATAGAACGCTACAGTATATGACAAAACGGTGCTATACTACGCACATGGCACCCGTTATCGTTAATATAACACGTGCTGTGAGGGCTAAGTTTAGGTGTGGGGTAGGGTGTGCGTGTCATATTCACGCTAAAGGATTTATAACGTCTTGGGTTCGCGTGTTATATTAAAGATAAAGGGTGCCATGTGCGTAGTATAGCGCCGTTTTGTCATATAGCGTTCTATATGACGTTAAAGGATGAGAACGGGCTGGGTTGTGTTGTGAACGTTTGCAGCGCGTTTCTGTATTTGGTTGTGTTGTGAGCTTTTGCAGCGCGTTTCTGTATTTGGTGGTGTTGTGAGTATTTGGAGCACGTATGTTGTGAGACTGATGAAGATTTTCTTAATTTGCGGGTGTTTTTTTTCTGTTTGTATGCATTTTTTTTATTTGCAAGAGTTTTTTTCTATTCGGATGTGTCTTCATCAGGTTACAGCGCGGTGAGCTCTCTCGGCCACCGTAGATTTCCCCATAGCGTCAGCCAAATAAGGCAATGTCTCTGACTTGTCTATAACTACTGTATACCAAGTTAGAAACGTACAAAACGTTTCTCTCCTTTCACATCCACATCAAGCACATCATCTGAACACAGATGAAAAGTATGTTCTGATGGGACCATTTGACAAGCGCTCAACAGAAACATGTCCACCATGAAATGTGATGCACCTGCTGAACATGCTGAAGCTGACAGTCATGCCCTGCATTATATCTCTGGCCCAGTGGTGACTTTGATTTCCAGTCTTTCCCCACGTCCCCTTTTTATCTTTGTCTGAGAAACCGGCTGGAAACTCCAAGTGAAAAGCCTGGAGCATCTGATTTAATGCTAATCAGATTCAGATATCATGATATATACATATATACATATGATGTTTAAGAGCTTTGAAATAAGAGAGGATGGCATGATGGGATGTGGAAATCAGACAGAGATCATGATGGGATGTGGAAATCAGACATATGATGTTTAAGAGCTTTGAAATAAGAGAGGATGGCATGATGGGATGTGGAAATCAGACAGAAACTTTTTTTTTTTCCTAAAAAGTTAGGAAAGGGATGGAAATTAATAGAGGAATCATTTCAACATTTTTTGAAGATATGAAGCAGCACAACTGTTTTCAACACTGATAATACAACCCGGTCTCATCCCAAGACGTCATATAACTGACGTTTTGGGACGTCTTTTGACCATACGTCAATATTCGCCTTTTTAGGGCCCCCTTAAACGTCGGCAGATGAGGTTATGGGATCCTAACTCTACCCCATACCTAAACCTAACCCGTCACCTAACTGACGTTAAAGGTAAAGCGTCAGTTGTATGACGGCCCGGGATCGCCATCTACCGACGTTTAAGGGGGCCCTAAAAAGGCGGATATTAACGTATGGTCAAAATACGTCCCAAAACGTCAGTTATATGACTTTTTGGGATGAGACTGTGTTAGATAATAATGAGAAATCTTTCTTGAGCAGCAAATCAGCATATTGGAATGATTTTTGTAGGATCATGTGACACTGAAGACTGGAGTAATGATGCTGAAAATTCTGCTTTGCCATTACAGGATTAAATTATATTTTACATTTATTCAGACAGAAAGCTTTAATTTAAAATGTAATACTATTTCACAATTACTGTTTTTACTGTATTTTTGATCAAGTAAAACCATGAAGTCATGAGAGACTTCTTTCAAAAACAAACAATCTTGAAACTTTTTCAAAACCAACCTGAAACTTTTGAACGGTATATGTATACTTTATATCATGTAAACATATATAAATAGTCACAGGAACATATTATATATTTTTCTGAAGATGTGCAGTCTTGACACAAACTGTTGATTGACTGACATCAATAAAATCAAACTTCACTTGTTCATGTGTATCTCTGTGACTTAGCATTATGACACAGATACCAGTTACTGACACATTGTCATATTTGAGATTTTAATTTTTTTAATCCTCTTCTTATACAGCCCATTCTCACCCCCAAGGCGTCACTTAAAGGTATAGCGGAGGATCTTTCCGAATTTTAGAGAAGACCCGCCCTCTCCAATTTAAAAAAAAAATAAAAAATGCACGCACAAACACAACACTCCCGAGAGGGAACAGCTACTATTACGCCTTGCACAATTATGTTGCAAATTGTAAACTAACTCAAAAATATTCATAAAAAAGACAACATGTCAAATGCCCTTCCGTGTTTTATTTACTTATTATACTGATCGATTGAGTGACCGAGGACTCAAGACATGATATGTGCAACCCTGTATCACACGAAATACGATCATTCTGAGGAAACTATTTTGCAAATCGCAATTACGTTACATAGCAACATATAAGCAGTGCTATTACGTTGGTCCTTAACCTAATATGTCTCATTGTTAATACGTAGGTATTAATAAGTTATTTTTATACATAGTTGCGTATGAAGAAGTAGCTTGTTGCATTTGTGTAATAATAAACACACAAGGTTTTAGAATATGAACACATGAACACGCAAGGTTTTAGAATATTTCAGCGTGATACCATTTACCATTTTGGTCAACTTTAGACAAATTGAGATGTTTACCATGTCTATGCGGTGCATGACTTGTGCCAGGGCTAGCATTGCTAAGTAGCTTGCATTAACTTTTACTAGGGATTTTAAATCGATTTCTCCAAATAGCATGACAAACTTTACCTGTCTGGTAGAATCTTCGCGACTGCGGCATCAGTGAGAAGCCCAACCTGTGCTTTTAGCGCACGCCAGCGTGTGATATTCACCCAAAATCACTCTGGTCTTGTTTCTATCTTCTGTGGCCTTTCTCTTCTTATCATACACTTCGTATACATTTTTTTTCTCTTTCGACCCTCAGCCATTTTCAAAGGAATGGCTGAAACCGCAACTCCGACATAATACACCTGAAAGTGAAAACTATAGGGACGAGCACGTACGACGGCCTTACGTAAACATATCACCAGAATGATTGACACTTAGATCGACCAATAGTATAGACTACCCACCCGGAAAAAGAAAATCCTCCGCTATACCTTTAACTGACGCCTTGGGAAGCATTTGGACATGCTTCAATATCTGACGCTTTAGGCGCCTTTTAGCGTCAGTAAGATGACGCCCTAGGATCGCGTGTACCCTACCCCCACCCCACACCTAAACCTAACCGCGTCCTCTAACTGACGCTTTCCTTTAAGCCCCGTTCACACCGCCAGCGATTTTGTCGCTGTGTGTCGCTAGGCTCTGTACTGTGATGTCGCTTGTGGGCGTTCGTAGTGCTGTCGCTCTTGTGTTATTGGTAGACTGCACGTCTGGCCATATTTATACAAAAGACCACCACAAGTGATATATAATTTTAATTTGACTGGGAATAAATGACTTTGTTGGGAGAGTGTTTTTATATCTCCACAGCTGTGTTCAGTGGATTAAATCATTTACTAGATCAACGATCGATCAATGAACAAATTAAACTCACTCATACTGTCACAAATTATAAAAACGTCATTCGAATTTGACAAATAATCAATTTCCTTGTCCCTAATAGTCAATGTAATGCAGGGGAAATTGTAAAATGAACTGCAGCAGTGCTAACGTGGATCATATAATTACAACACTCGAACTATAACGTTAAATGTATGAATTAAACTCACTGTCGACAGTTTCTTTTCCATGCATCATTTTATTATCCATGTATGTGGTTACAGTCAAATCATATAAAACAGTGAAATCGTCCTCAAACTCTTCTGTCTTGCCTGCACTGCACTCGAGACGGTGACGTGAGCTGAGCTCCACTGAAAGTCTTCTTTCCTATTGGTTGTCGCTCGCGAAAATCGCTTCTCATTTGCATAAAGTTGAAAATTCTCAACTTTTGTCGCTTGTCTCTTGTCGCTTGACACGCCCACATTCTGTCGCCAACGGTCACTGTCGCTCGTGTCGCCGGATGTCGCCAGCGCTCCATTGAAATGAATGGGATCGTGTCGCTTTGTCGCTGCGTGTCGCTGGCGGTGTGAACGGGGCTTTAGCGTCAGTTAGATGACGCCGTAGGATCGCGTCATGTAAGTGACTCTAAAGGGCGCCTAAAACGTCAAATGTTGAAGCATGGTCAAAGGTGACGCCTTGGGGTGAGAATGCGTTGTCTTATAATACAAAGTGATTAAATGTCTTCAGAAGACTATACTGGAATTGTATGGATTACTTTTAACTTATATTATATCCTTTTTTGGATACCATTGACTTTCATTGAATGGACAAAGCAGCTGAAATATTCTCCACACATCTTCTATTCTATTATATCTTCTATTCTTTTAAAGAACTCAAAACGGATTTGTTTTTTGAATTTCCATGTCTGTTGTTATCGTAAATGTCTTCAATTTGGGAGGAAGCAGTTGTCTGAAGAGGATTATGTTAGCGTTGGTAACTGTGAGTGTGTTAAGTTATTACCGATGTTACATTTATGGAGCGTTAAAATGATTCCTGCTCTCCGCTACAAGTGTGAGAAAGTATGCAGATGTATCATGGAGAAGATGAGCTCACTTCAGCGTGACATGTAGGTCAGAAACAAGAGATTTGACCTCAAACATGGAGCCAGCGGCCTCCACCTGTTGAGAATCTATAATCTCACATCCAAAAAACTTACAACCACTGCAGCATTCTGCACCTTGTGTAACAGGAGATTGGATGGATGTGTTATGGTTATGTGTATTTCTTCAGCTAATTCATCTCCCTCCTTCATGCTTCACATTCACCTTTTATAGAAGAACTCGTGTCCACGTCTGGTAGGTCAGTTTACTGTCAAGTTGAATGTTCAATTACACGCAGCATGTCACTGCCTCTAGCAGCAGGGTTACCTGTTCATTCTGAGCTCTCACTTACATTCTAACTGAATGAATACAAAGTAGGTCAAGAATATTCACTGCCACATTGATGTATGCCATGTCTCTGTGGTCAAATAAATCTAAATATCAAATCTGAGAAAAGCAAAGGACGTGCATAATTGGGTAATTGTGACAATTTGCTCCACATTCTTCTCGGGTCATTCATTACAATTCCTTTTAGACAAAACATTTTGTTCAATGTCATATTTTACGCTTCCCCTTCATAGTAATATGAGTGCACCATATTTGTATACCTAAAGATATACAAATATAGTGTATTTTGTAAATATGGTTTGTGTATTACATTAAAGATTTTTCTCTACTTTCATTTATTATTGCAAATTTAAAGGTGGAATACCTAAGATTTTATGCCGCTAGAGGGCGCTACATTCAAAACAACAACAACGGCTTTGCTTGATGACGCCGTGGAGGAACGCGGAATGACGGGAACTGTTGTTTTCAACTCCACCGTGGATAAACCAGTCAGACGGGAATCGAAAATTAGTTGTCATGGATGAGGTAAAGTTCGATTTCTATAAATGTTGCGTTTAATGACATGCTTGTTTTTCATTAAACTGAAATAATCGCAAGAAAAGTCAGGTTTAAAAGTAAATTAGTTATCACAGATGTTACTGTATGAGTCACTGGACGAAGTGACTTATTTTTGTCTCAAATCGTTGCTAATGGATCCTGATTTCGCCCTATGCTGCAATATGCATTTAGTTTTGCATTCATTTACAGAAACAGCTGCTTGAATGTTATTAGATTTTTCAGGTGAGATTCTCAATTCATTCAGTGAACGGATGCTCTGAGGTAAAGTTTTCAGAATGCAGACTCAGCAACGATTGTATTTAATTGTACAGTACAATCATAACATAGAACAGACATTATCTTCTTTTCATGCCATTAAACATAACAATATTGCTGGCCATACACTGATGAGAAAGTGCGCGTCCGGTGTTACCTGGAGTTGTCCTAGACGTACGTGGCGCAGCTCGTCCGGTGTGCGACCCCCTTTACAGCCAACAGTTCACATTCCGAGAATAATTGAAAAGAATAATTGTGCTCCATTGCATAAAAAATGCGCGAAACAAGCTGACGTTTGTTGCTTGATAGACGCTAACGCACAACTACAACTTCTGCATTTGTCCAGGACTACACGCAGTACGAGCAGAAATGACGCGATTGACTGGCGACTCCCAGCTCACCCCTGCTCACACGCCCCGTTTCCTTGGTTAAAATCTAAATTTTCCCGCGATTTAAACATTGTTTGAAACATTTGGAATATTGTAAGTTATCATCTTAACTAAATATATAACACTGGCCTTGTGATTTTGGGATATTTTAATGCAAAAATCTTAGGTATTCCACCTTTAAAGGTTGATTCCCTATACAACTTAATCCATAAAGTGTGCCTGTTAAAGGTAGGGTAGGCAATTTTCAGAATACAATAGCGAGGAAGCTTTAAAAGCATAAGGTCCCACCCTCTATTCAGAGTGCCTCTAAAGCTGCACCTTCTTTAAAACACATGAATGCATACAGCAGGGAGCAGACAAAAGCATTAAGAGAGACGCCAGTAAACTACTTCATGTCTCAAAGCTACGGTGGCCCATTAGTGCACAACACAACAAAATTTAAAAAGCAAACATAAGTTCACAACACAACGAAATGAATCCACAACACAATGGAAATGACCCACAACACAACGGAAATAAGCCACAACACAACGAAATAAAGCTGCAACACAACGGAAATGCTCCCAACCACTATATTAATTATTTGGATCCGTATTATAAAGCGAAGATCATTGGAACTAACTAGTAATTACTCAAGTGTTACTACATGATCTAGTCATGATTTGTGCAAACGTTTGAGATTTTTGGTGAACTTTAGTATACTTTTAGAAAATGTCTTTAGTAACACTTGAGTATAATTACTAGTTAGTTCCAATGATCTTCACTTTATAATACAAATCCAAATAATTAGTAATTCCCACAGAAGTATCTAGTAACACTTTCATCTGTGAGCTATTACTTACTAATTCGTTAATAAGAGTTTCTTTTAGTTAATAGTAGTTACTAGATTGTTATAAAATTACTGAAATTACGGTGTACGTTTCTGTAATTATAGTGTACTTCCGTGTAAGTATAAGGGAACAATATGTTAAGTTTGGGGTAATAAAGGGGTAACAAGCAGATATACAACCTGCAAATAACTTCGTAAGTACACTGAAATTACGGTGTATATTTCTGTAATTATTGTGTACTTCAGTGTTGGTATAAGGGAACAATATGTTAAGTTTGGGGTAATAAGGGGGTAACAAGCAAATGATTTAATTAGTTAAAAAATAACAGGTACCTATTCTGTTAATATATTCCAGGCAAAGTTTGTACGTCTGTTTTTTTATCAAATGTATCACATTTCTGGCAAAACATGTTCAGGATAATTTTGACATCTGTTGAAAATTAAACATATATATATATATATATATATATATATATATATATTAGGGCTGTGCAAAAGTTAATTGCGATTAATCGCATCCAAAATAAAAAGTCTGTGTTTACGTAATATATTCGTGTGTGCTGTATTATTTTGTATATATAAATACCTATGCATGCATTTATATATTTAAGAATTATTTGTGCTTAAATTCTGTATATATTTATAAATACATAATCTATATTATATAAATATAAATATTTTATATATGAATAACACATTTTCTTAAATATATACATGCATGTATGTGTATTTATATATACAAAATAATTATATACAGCACACACAAATATATTATGTAAACACAGACTTTTATTTTGGATGCGATTAATCGCAATTAATTTTTGCACAGCCCTAATATATAAATATATATATATATATATATATATATATATATATATATATATATATATATATATATATAAATGTATTGGCTTTTCTTACTAGATTACTAGAAAAGTCAAAATAATTTGTTTCTGCTATGGTTTTAATTTAGACCGTAACATGTGGTAATTAGTACTTACCTTATTCCATTGAAATGCAATGACACTTAAATGTCAGGGCAAATATAGTGTAATTAAAATGTTTTTTTGTTTGTTTTGTTTTTTTTTGTTTGTTGTTGTTTTGTTTTCTTGATAACAGTACCTTTCTCTGTAATTACATTGCAAAAAGTGTTGTTTCGTTTTACTACATAGTAAGTAGCGTTTGTTACCCCCTTGTTCTGCGTAGTTACAGGGCAAGTGTAACTCATGCGGGCTGTAAATTAAAGTGGTGCTTGTTACCCCTTTATTACCCCAAACTTAAAATATTGTTCCCTTATACTTAGACGGAAGTACACTATAATTACAGAAACGTACACCGTAATTTCGGTGTACTTAAACAGTTGTTTGCGGGTCGTAAAATAAAGTGTTACCAACTTTTTCAGTAGTTCTCGGGGAAGTATTAAAAAATAGTAGTTATTGATTACTTAATAGTGAACTACCACTTTCGTCTGTGCGCTATTACTGTACTTACTAGTTCGTTAATCAGAGTTTCTTGTTAATTAATAATAGTTACTAGATTGTTAATATTGTGTTACTCATTGGTTCTTGTGTAGTTATTCATTAACGAAGGAACCGTATTCTAAAGTGTTACCCAACTTTTTTGTCTGGGCAATAACGATTAAACTGCAATAAACTCAAAAGGGATACTTAAAGGGGAAACTCATTATTTCCACAATACTGAAGAAAAACAATCATGCATTAGATTGAAATGTTTGGCCACTGCATCTTGTCAATATGTTTTTTTTTTTTTAAGGTGATCATGGTTTGGCTTGTCTGGGTGGTCTCTCCAAGCTTGTCTGCAATGTTCACTTTCACTCCTAAGGGAGTCTGAGATGAGGCTAGACAGCCCAACTTCTCTCTGCCTTTTTTTTTTTTTTTTTTTTTTAGAAATGTGCTGGTCAGTTTGCTCTGGCTCTCCATACTGTGGCTGGGGTGCAGATGCAGCAATCTACAAGTGCAGAAAACGGGAGTTTTTCCTGTGGAAAAGGATGACTGTCAAAGGGTCTTTCATTCAATGTTGTACACCAGGCCCTGGCCCACGAACTATGAGGCCACTATCCTTTATTCTGTGGGCCAGACACACTCCAAATATCACGGCTTTACTGATAAGTTGCTCTGACTGACTGTGATTGACTATCTCCATCTTTCACTGTGCATCTGTGACTTTAAGTGCATTTAACTCTAACACCCCTGAAGTACGCTTAAGCATACTTTTAAAAAGAGTACTTAATATAATTTTTTCAAGTGTACTTAGGTGTGTAAAGACTTTAAAAGATTTGAAGACACTTCATAACTGCACTTCTTTTTCACAAGGGACTGACAATGCAGATGTAAACTAGCTAGTACTATTAGTAGCATTTCTGCAGACACATAATCAGTGCATGAAAATGGACCATAAATTGAGTTTTTAGAAGTTTTTTTCATGTTGTATTATCTGTTCTAAGCAGCCGGTCACCTCCACAGAGAGAGATAAAGGCTGTTATTCTAAGCAGTCTGTGGACAAAACACGAGGGTGAAGACCTTTTCACAGAAAAGGCACCCCTACGGTGTGTCATAAGACTGGACACATCACGTTCTCCACTGTATCCGCTCTGCTAGAGAGCTCTTTCTGCCCTAATGAGCAGACAAACATGAAAGGCAATCATTAGAACAATTCCTCCTGCACACATTTAGCAAAAGACTAAACCATCGTCTATATGTCTCTCTCTCCTTTAGAGAAGTCAGTTGATGCGGCCGTCCTCTGGCCGATAGTGGCTGCTGGATACCTAGAGGAAAATTACCAGTGAGGTCAGAGTGGTTCAGATGGCCCAGCGCCACGGCTGAGTATAAGGGCGAGTTTTTGTTGGGCCAGTGAATTAAACTCCCCATGGATATGTGTGTGTGAGCCTGACTCTGTGGACGAAATTCTGCAGCAGCAACATAGAAAACTGTTGCATACATTAAAATTACATTTTGGTTATGCTGATCATTAGTTGTTCATGTTTGCAAGGCAAGAACCTTTACTGATGCTCATATTTTGGTTAGTGATCTAACAAATCCATAAGTAACTTAAAGGGGCTATATGTGGAATTCACAAACCTTATTGATAGCGACACCAGTGGCTGTTATGTGAACTGCAGCCAGCAACGTATCGCTCGAGCACACATACACACAAAATACTGAACATGATTTAATATCCCTTTATACTCTATTTTTTCGTTCTTTGTTTAGAAGTAATAAAAGTTAAAAAATACATTTGCAGCGATATACTGTTAACAAACATCCAGACGCCGTCCATGCTACTAAGAGAGACGTTTAGAAGATACTGTATGTGCTGCTCGCTTTCCTATCAATAACAAAATAAATAATCAACAAAAAAAGACAGCGGTGAGAAAATATCAGTTAAGAAAAATATGATCATAGCGATTTGGATATTTTGCACCATCTCTGCAATTCACCAGCATCATTTTGTAAGATGAGGTACAATTAAAATTACACTGTTGATTGCACATTTAATGATTAAGTTCAGATCCTCAGCTCTATCCTAGCGAGCTGAGGATCTGAATCAGGTGTGTTTAATAAGGGAGACATACACAATATGCAGAGCAGTGGGTCGCGAGGACTGGAGTTGAGAACCCCTGTTCTATGCTATGTGAGACAATTTTCAAAAGTCTTGTGATGACAAAATCACAATGGGTTTCAAGACCTTATTTCAGTGACATTTTTTTTTCACAAACCACGCGTACACGTCATTATCTCAAAACTACAAACTTTTACATGCATGCTGCTGACATTTTATGGGCTATATGCACAACTGTAGTTTCGAACTTCCGCTTTTGTCAGAAGTCGGTTTATCAGTTTCCGATCTACGACTGGTCATCCGCATCCACTAATAAACAAACAAGATGAGTGCTGCTGTTGTGTGAAAAAAAAGAGTTCTTAAACACATCTAAGTTTCTAAGAACTGTAGTGGATCTAACGTCCGTTTTACACCCGTTTGCAGTGTGTGTTGCGGTGCAGGAGCGTGCTGTTAGTGCGTTCACATATTATGATGTGTTTGCACAGTGAATAACTGATCCGCGGCTGTACAACAAACACATACTTAAAGGGTTAGTTCACCCAAAAATGAAAATTCTGTCAGTATTTACTCACCCTCATGTTGTTCCAACCCCGTAAGACCTTCGTTCATCTTCGGAACACAAATTAAGATATTTAAGATATTAAGATCGCTCCTGCATACAGTCCGTAGGCTTCTTGAGGGACTGGCTCTTGCTGTCCCCGAAAAGTCATTAAAGACATCGTTAAAATAGTCCAAGTGACTACAGGGGCTCAATCTTAAGTTTATCAAACGACGAGAACACTTTTGTGCGCAAAAAAAACCAGCAAAAATAACGACTTTATTTCAACTATTCACTTCCTTCTCCATGGGCCTGTAGTCAGTTAACGTAGTGTGATTGCGTAAAGCTAACAATAACAGAAGCTTACGCTATTAAAATAGTAACCTGACTCGCGCAGAGGGAGAAATAAACGAATAGTTGAATTAAAGTCGTTATTTTTGTTGTTTTTTTGCGCACAAAAGTGTTCTCGTCGTTTGATAAACTTAAGATTGAGTCCCTGTAGTCACTTGGACTATTTTAATGATGTCTTTAATGACTTTTCGGGGACAGCAAGAGCTAGTCCCTCAAGAAGCCTATGGACTGTATGCAGGAGCGATCTTAATATCTTAAATATCTTAATTTGTGTTCCGAAGATGAACGAAGGTCTTACGGGGTTGGAACAACATGAGGGTGAGTAAATACTGACAGAATTTTCATTTTTGGGTGAACTAACCCTATTTTTTGCGCGTCGATCAAAATGTCTATTTTGTGCAGCCACTGCGCACGAAGGTTGGTGTTTATCAGGAAGAAGTAGAAGCTCAAATGGCTGTTAGCGACTTGAAGCAGAGCAAAGTGCCGCACAGCAGTCTCCTAACGCACCATGTAAACAGGTTAGGTCACTTTTCACTGTTGTGGTACATATAACAGCAGCACAGCGATCGTTTCCACACCGAATCTATTTCTGCTGTGCTGCAAACGCTGGTGGTCAAAATGATAAAGATTGACCTGAAAATGTAGTAATTTCAGCATAAATGCGTTTAATTAAATAACATGTAGTAATCTCACCACCATAAATGCACATTTAATCAAGGAAAACTACAATTTACTTCAACCAGGCGACAGAATGAACTCGTCTCGATCGTGGAGGTGGAAAAATACGTTTTGTGACATGCAAGATCTATTGTTTTAAAATTAAAATGCAAAAGAAAAGGCAAGTCGGCTGCTTTTGTCAATTTCAAGTTTTAATTTAAATTATTTGCGATTTTAATATAGGAAATATTTGACCACTTGCTTGAGCAACTTGTAATGCATGGAGTAATAGCCCTAATTTACATTGTTTAAATTGTGTTTAAACGTGCATACAAAGAATCGCAATGCTGACACATCTTTTTGTTTTTAAAAATAAGTTGCAGCATAACTTCTGGACTTTAAATAAAAATATTAAGTATGTGTTTGTTGGACAGCCGTGGATCAGTTATTCACTGTGCAAATGCATCATAATATGTGAACGCACTAAAAGCACGCTCCTGCACCGCAACACACACTGCAAACGGGTGTGAAACGGACGTTAGATCCACCTACAGTTCTTAGAAACTTAGATGTGTTTAAGAACTCTTTTTTTCGTACAACAGCAGCACTCATTTTGTTTGTTTATTAGTGGATGCGGATGATCAGTCGTAGACCGGAAACTGATACGCCGACTTCTGACGAAAGAGGAAGTTCGAAACTACAGTTGAGCACATAGCCTATTGTAGCAAAGTTTGTGATGAATACAGTGTAATAAGTCTTTAGCCATGAAAATGTTACAAGTAACAGAAATAAGCACAAATGTCAGAGCATGTGAGACCACCTCCAGGACCCAGAAAACACATCAGACATACATCAAGGAGATGAATTTTCAATCAGATTTGACTGACAATAGGTGAAACTTGGGTGAGTAACGAACCACCTACCAAGAGTCCAGATTTTTTTATTTATTTTTTTTGCAAACATCCAGCTGTACCATTGCAAAAATGTACACCCAATTTTTTATTCAATCAGATACTCTAGACTGCCACCCTCTTCGTTTGGAGTTGAGAATATTCTGGAGTAGGTAGACAAGCTCCTCATTAGCGACATCCAGAGGAGGTGGAGGTTTCTCATCAACACCAGATTCTGGGGAAAAAGAGAACAGTGGGTCAGAGTAGGTTTTGAGGAGTGATGTGTGAAAGGATTGTGAAATATCAGCCCGTTCTCATCCTTTAACGTCATATAGAACGCTATATGACAAAACGGCGCTATACTACGCACATGGCACCCTTTATCTTTAATATAACACGCGAACCCAAGACGTTATAAATCCTTTAGCGTGAATATGACACGCACACCCTACCCCACACCTAAACTTAGCCCTCACAGCACGTGTTATATTAACGATAACGGGTGCCATGTGCGTAGTAGAGCGCCGTTTTGTCATATAGCGTTCTATATGACGTTAAAGGATGAGAATGCGTTGGAAATATGGTTCTGTGAGGGAAGATTGAGCTTGTAGATGACCTAGTTGATTTGCCCCTGCACCGTTGACTCAGCTTACGGAAGGGCAGGAGAAGTCGGACGTCCCTGGTTGAGAACCAGACCATATGTCCTGGATAACACTGAGGAATCACAGTTCGTTGTGAGTTGGCCTGGATCTTGTGTCTTCGCACTGCTTGCTGGAAATGCACTCGAGATATGAACTGTGGTACTCTTTCCGACACTATGTCCTCGGGGAGTCCAAAGTGATGGAACACATGGCGAAATAATAGTTCAGCGGCTTCTAGAGCCATGGGTCAAACTTTCAAAGTTATGTGTTTACAGGGCGTGATCTATGGCCACAAAGACACAGGTGTTAGATTCTAAGGGTGCCAAGTCTGTCATGAGGTCGATCCGAGGATGAAGTCAAGGAAGAGGATAGCTGTACTTGACCGTTGCTTCACTGAGTGTCGAGGGCTCAATAGTCAATGCATGGCTGCAAGCCTCCATCCTTTTTTGCCACAAAGAAGAAGTTTGAAGTGGCAGGGGATGTAGATGGTTGGATTAATTGTTGACTAAGTGCTTCCTCGATGTAGTCCTCCTTGATTTTCTGCTCCAGGATGGACAGGGGATATACTCGACCTTTGGGTGGTGTTGTCACAGAACAGAAGGGCACTGACTGGTGAGTATGAACAGAGTTTATTGAATTAAGGAACAGAATGGTAAGTATCGTGGTAGTTGAAGTTGGAGATGGATATAAACAGTCTGATGATAGTTTTCTTATCTGAATAGGAGCGGGAGGTCAGAGAGCTGGCGGGAGCAGCGGAGAGAGGATCGGAGCTGGAGACTGGAGTGGACTGGCAGCAGACGGGGACCAAGGACGGGAACAGACGGGAGGCTGACGGGCTGGAGAATCAATGCAGGTAAGTAATAGCAGGAACGTGAGATAGCGATAGGGAGTCTGTAGTCATGGTAAAGACGAGACCAGACAGTGAGTGACTGAATGAGGTGAGTATATATGGAGTGGATGATAGTCCGGATAAGTGATGGCAGGTGGTGACGGCAGGTGGTGATGATTAGTAGTCAGGGGAACCGAAACGAGTAGGCGGAGTGAAGGTATCTGGTGCTGACACTGATGGCTCCGTGACAGTACCCCCCCCCCCCCCCCCACGGCCAGCTCCAGCTGGCGGGCGGGACCGACGACGGGGACGGCCACGGCCCCTGGGTGCAGGACGATCTGGATGGGCCGAATGGAAGTCCTGGAGTAGGGTGGGATCCAGAATGTCCTCCCGCTGGACCCAACATCTCTCCACCCCAAATCCTTCCCAGTCGACGAGGTATTCCAGAAGGCCGCCCCGTCGCCGGGAGTCGAGGATTTCTTGCACTCGGTAGATGTTGTCGTCCTCCGGATCCGTAGGAGGAGGGGGCACGTCCGCAGCACCAGACCCTGGGGAGGAAGAAGTGAAAGGATTAGCATATGGTTTGATAAGGGAAACGTGGAAGGTAGGTGCAATGCGGTAATGAGCAGGCAGTGATAGTCAATAGGTGACGGGGTTGATCTGCCTCTGTATGGCGAACGGACCGATGTATCTGGGACTCAGCTTACGACAGGGCTGTCGGAGACGGATGTCCCGGGTGGAGAGCCAGACCAATTGTCCAGGATGGTATTGGGGAGTAGAGGCACGTCGAGCGTTGGCCTGGCTCTTGTGTCTCCGGACAGCCCGCTGGAGGTGAGTATGGGCTGAGTCCCAGACCCTCTCGCTCGTCTGGAACCAGTGATGGACTGCTGGAACATCTGATGGTTCTCCGGACCAGGGAAACAGAGGAGGTTGGTAGCCGAGTATGCACTGGAAGGGGGTGAGTCCTGTGGTGGATTGGCGGAGAGAGTTTTGTCCATACTCGGCCCACGGCAGGTAGCGACTCCAGCAGTCCTGGTGGTCGTGGCAGTATGACCGTAGATATCTCCCGATTACCTGGATCTTCCGCTCAGTCTGGCCATTGGACTAGGGGTGGTACCCCGACGTAAGGCTGACTGAAACGCCCAGGAGATTGAAGAAGGCCTTCCACACTCGGGAGATAAATTGTGGACCTCTGTCAGACACGATGTCCTCAGGGATTCCAAAGTTCCTGAAGACGTTGTGGAATAGGGCTTCGGCGGTCTCAAAGGCTGTAGGGAGCCCGGGGAGAGGAATCAGTTTGCATGCCTTGGAGAAGCGGTCAACTACCACAAGAATGCAGGTGTGATTGTTGGAACGGGGAAGGTCGGTGACGAAGTCGACACCCAGATGGGACCAGGGTCGAGTGGGAATTGGTTGGGGAATGAGTTTGCCTTCGGGAAGATAATGGGGAACCTCGGCCATGGCACAGACTGAGCATCCCCTGACGTATCGGGAGACATCCTGGGCCATACCCGGCCACCAATAACGTTGTTGGACGAGCGAGAGAGTTAATTGGCTGCCTGGGTGTCCAGAGCCCGGGGAGGTATGTACTGAGTCCACGAGGGACAGGCGTAGGCGGGTCGGGACATAAACCCGTCCCTCTGGACCTCCCGGCGGAGCAGGTTCGGATTGGGTGGCTTCGGTGATGTGATCGTCCATACTCCACTGAATGGGGCTTACGACGACGGCTGGAGGGAGGATGGTCTCGGGACTGAGAGGAGGAGAACTGGGCTGGAACTGTCGTGAAAGAGCGTCTGCTTTTACATTCTTGTGTCCAGGACGGTAGGTGACGGAGAAGTTAAAGCGGGTGAAGAAGAGGGCCCAGCGGGCTTGACGGGGGTTGAGTCTTCTAGCCTCACGGAGGTATTCTAGGTTTCGGTGATCGGTGATGACCGTAAAAGAGTGTTGAGCCCCCTCCAGCCAGTATCTCCATTCTTCTAAGGCCAGTTTGATCGCGAGCAGCTCTCGATTGCCGATATCATAATTCTGCTCCGCCGGGGACAGTTTTTTGGAGTAGAAGGCACATGGATGGAGTTGCAATGGAGTCCCCTGCCGCTGGGAAAGAACCGCTCCTACCCTGGAGGTAGAGGCGTCCACTTCAACGATGAAGGGTAGAGCTGGATTGGGAAGGGAGAGTCTAGGAGCGGAACTGAAGGCCCGTTTCAAGCTGTCAAACGCCCGTGTGGCGTCGGTGTTCCAGGACAGAGACTTGGCCCCGCCCTTGAGGAGGTTTGTGAGAGGGAAGCAGGTCTGACTGAAGTTTTGGATGAAGCGTCGGTAGAAGTTAGCAAACCCAAGAAACCATTGGAGGTCCTTCCGAGAGGTGGGTTGTGGCCAGTTTTTGACGGCATCCACCTTCCTCTGGTCCATGGTTATGCCGCGGGGAGTGATGAGGTAGCCCAGGAACTGAACGGTGTCCAGACGGAATTCGCACTTCTCTAGTTTTAGAAAGAGTAGATGCTCTCTTAGGCGTTGGAGTACGGTTTGGACATGGCGGATGTGAGTGGGCAGATCTGGAGAGTATATGAGGATATCATCGATGTAGATTATGACAAATTGGTCGAGTAAGTCTCTAAATATCTCATTCATAAATCCCTGGAACACGGCGGGTGCGTTGGACAATCCGAAGGGCATGACGAGGTACTCGCTCCACCCTGGCCTGAACCTGATGAGAACCTGTCAAGAGGCATGTGCAATCTCAGGGTCAACGAACAAGGGCTAGACAGTAGCCAACTCAACTTTCCTTGTAAGCCTCCACTGCCTCCTCAGCATCCTGCTCCTGCTTCTGATAAAGGGTTATCACCATACCTTTCTACATGACCATCTCAGCTGCTCACACACCCTGCCTCAGCCCATGCAGATTTAATGTAATAAGCGCTTGCCTGAGCCTACCAACCCCTAGCAGCCACTGGAATGGTACATGGCATGCCGCCACCTAATCAATTTATGCAGTTTCCAGGGAATGAACAAGTGCATCGAGGGCCCCAACCCACAATCCCATTCACACGGATCAAAGTTCATTCACACGGATACCAGTGAGTTTGCAAGGATTCGCATAGCTCTAGAAAACCTCCTCCCATCTAATGCTACAGAACTCTTCAAGTATCAAATACTTGTAGACCATTTAAAGCTGGAGGAAGCTAAGCTTATAGCTGATGCCTATCTAAACTCACCAACCCCCTATAGTGACACTATGTCAGTCCTCCATGTTAAATTGGGTCACCCTCATCAACTTGCCTTTTAGCAAGTGTTCAGTAACCCTCAAAGTAAACTGTGGTGACACTATGGCATTCCAGAAGTTCTCTCTCCAGATACAATCTTTAGTGGAATTGTTCCGTACTCTGGGTCCTAGAGGGGAAATCAAACTCAACTGTGGCTCACATGTTGCTTGTCTGCTGAGCTGATTTTTGTTGACATCGGTTCAAGCAGTTTGGGGGGGAACCACACTTTACATGATCTGGCAGAATGGCTCCACTATGAATCATGGTGTCAGGGCTTCGACAGTCAGGCTACTGGATGCAACATAAAGGAAAGGCAAAACGCCACCAATGGATGAGCTTTACAAACATGTTGAGAGGCTCTGACTGTCCGTACTAATATAAATGGAATTCTCAGGTACGGCAAACCATTGCTGCACCATGCAAGCATGCGACCTCTGCACTCTCCAAAGGAGTCAGTTATACCCATGTTACGTAGGACTGAGAGTTGACTCTTAAAGGACCCCAAGCTAGCGGAAGCATACAAGAAGGAAATGCAGAAGCTCATTAAAGCAGGTGCTGTGAAGGAAGGTCACTGAGGAGACCTCTACCAAAGAAGGATGGTACATCTCACATCATCCCATCAGCCACAACGGAAAGAACCACCTTGTCTTTAACTGCTCTCAACAGTACCTTGGGTAGACCCTGAACCAGTACCTGCTACCTGACCATACCCTTGGTGCCCCTTGCTGGGAGTCTTTGTGAGATTTCGTGAACATCCCATAGCGATTGGTGGAGACATTAAGGGGATGTTTCATCAAGTCCGCCTCATCCCTGAAGATCGCCATCTTCTGAGGTTCCTGTGGTGGGACCTGAAAGTGGAAGAGCCCCCAAGAACATCTGAGTGGCAAGTTTTGCCTTTCGGCGCAACCTGCAGCCCGTGCTGTGTGACATGTACCCTGCATCGCCATGTTGTTGACCCCTGCCAGCCGGACGATGACCAGAGATTCTCGGTTGAGAACTGCTTTTACATTGACTGCCTGCAGAGCATGTGTACACCAGGTGAAGCCAAACTGCTGGTGGATTGGCTCAGGGATCTTTTGGGATCTCTGTCTCAGCTGGAATGGGGTAACCGACTCCTTGAGTTACAAACAGAGGCCTGTGACCTACGAGGTACCAACCCTGAGAAACATTTACAGAGTTCTAGCTACTCAATATGATCCCTTGGGTTACATGTTACCTTTATCCACTCGAGCAAAGCTCATCATTAGGCAGCTGTGGGATAAGAAGAGAGGTTGGGATGACTCAAACCTACCCGCTGAACTCCTGCAAGTCTGGTCCAGCTGGGAGGCTGAACTTGAGTCCTAACCTATTCTTACCTTTCCACATGCCATCTGTTCCTGCGGACGCCAACCTTGAGGGTGCCATCCATGAGGTCCACATTTTGGCAGATGCCTCTGAGCAAGCTTATGGAGTCGTAGCCTACACAAGAACTGAGGACAAGGTAGGCCAGATCCACCTGTCTTTCATCCTTGCTCATTCACAAGTAGCCCCAAGACGTCTGCATTCCATACCACGCCTGGAGCTCTGCTTGCAGCGCAGCTGGCTCATGTCCTCGAAAGGGAACTTATCTTGACAGTGGCTCGAAATGTGTTGTGGTCAGACTCCACTACAGTTCTAACCTGGCTACACTCCCAGTCTTTCCACTACAAGGTCTTCTTGGGCGCTAGAATAGCTGAGATACAGAGAAGTGCACTTGGTGCTCAGTGAACTCAGCGAACAATCCTGCTGATGATCTGACAAGAGGAAAGACCCTGGAAGCTCTAATAGATCCCAACCGATGGTTTCAAGGACCTCCCTTCCTTCTCCAGAAGCCAGCCACCTGGCCAGAAAGACCTAGCACCGAGCCATTTGAGGACAGAGCGGAACTACGGAAAGCCAACTTCTGTGGACTGACAGTTACCTCAGCAATGTCGATCAGTAGGGATGATAAGGTGTACCGCACCTGGCAGGAGCTCATAGGTTCCACTGCTCAAGAAATCTTGGGACAAACCACTTCCAGTTCACTGCCTAATGCTGAAGAGCACCAACAGGCAGAGATGATCGTTCTCCAGCAAGCCCAACAACAGTCATTTCCAGAGGACTACAAACTCCTTGCAGTAGGGAAGCTCTTTTTACCTGGGAGTCGATTACTCACCTTGGCTCCGGAGTTAGATAAATCCACAGACTATAAGAGTAGGCGGTGACATTTGACTTGACATTGCACCCTGTTGTTCTGGATGTCTCACACCCAGTTACACGCTTGCTAAACCTAAGATACGATAGCAACCTGCATCATCCTGGCCTAGAGCAAGTGTTTGCAGAGATGCGGCAGTCATTCTGGATAATCCATGGAAGGGAGGCGATTCGCAGACATCAGCGTTCTTGTCGCGAATGTCAGCACTGGAGAGCTCAGCCTTCCATTCCCCGAATGGCGGGCATTCCCGCAACTCGTCTCTGATTACACAAACCAGCCTTCCACTCCACTGTTGTGGATTGGTTTGGGCCCATATTTGTGAAGATTGGCAGGCGCCAGGAGAAACCCTCGGGGATAATATTTAAGTGTTTAACAACCAGGGTAGTACACTTGGATCTCCATGTGGATGTGGGTATGTATGTGGATTCTTACTTGATGGCCCTAAGGCGGTTCATCGCCAGAAGAGGGACACTTGCAGAGTTGTTGTCAGACCTGGGGACTAACTTTAAAGGAGGAGAACAGGAACTTAGAGAGGCTTTTGCCAGTATGGAGCCAATCTTGCTGGAACAACTCACGAGTCAGAGGATTAAGTTCCAGTTTAACCCACCAACAGCTCCACATTTTGGTTGTGTGTGGGAGAGAGAGGTCCACACTGTCAAGTCTGCACTTTACACCTGTGTGGGAGCCCAACCTGTTCATGAAGACATCCTTCTCACAGTTCTCCTGGATGTTGAGGCAATTCTCAACTCTAAACCATTGGGTTATTTATCTGCCGACATTTTGGATATCGACCCTGTGACACCCAATGGTCTTATGGGGCGGCCTGATGGATCCCTCCCCCAAGTGGTCTATCCTGAGACGTAGCTCCTGAGCCGTAGACATTGGCGGCATTCACAAGTTCTCACTGATCAATTCTGGTCCAGATTCATCAGAGAATATGAGCCCCTTTATGAGCCCCCCTCAGCATGACTAATAAGCCTTTTAATGGAAGCAAATGTGCTTGCACATGTGGGGGCGGCTGTATAAAAGGCTCTGACATTTCTGGGTGTCTGGCGCTTTAAGATGCTTCTTCTGTGCTTATGGTAGAGGAAGTGTAGCAGCTATAGTGGTGACGAAAATGTTTCAAGTTTAACAGCGTAGTTTAGCCCACGTACCTGTGTTGAGTAGCCTCTTTAGTTCATCTTGAATGATCCAGCTTCCAATATCCCATGTGTGTTGAGTTAATGACGAAAAGTAAGTGACTGTCACTTTGTTGCGTTTATGTTTCTATATTGTAAATTACCATGCATTAATGTGACCTGTGTGATAAATGAGATTTCTAGTGTTAGAACAATGTTCATGCTGTAAACACTGCAGGAAATAATATATTAACTGGTGTGAGTCTTCTGATGTCGAAGTTATGTATGAGTTAAGAAGAGTTAATATCGTTCTCAGGAGACCATGTGCGGACGCTATGGTGTGGTAGCCTTGTCTGACCTGAGGGTGTCGCCATTGCTCCTTCTGTTAACCCCCTTTTAATATAGTCGGTAATGTAAACTGGTCAGTGAGATAGGTGATTCTCTTTATATCTTTCCAAAGAGTGATATCCCCTTATCTAATTGTAGACTATGTTCAAAGTGGCTTAGCAATGTTTATTGAGATATTTATGTTTGATTATCCTGATTTGTAATCTGTGTGTGTGGATTTATTATTCACGTTGCATAGTGATTTAAGTACTGTAGCCTTTAGATGACAGTCTCTAATTGTGATTTATTTGTTCTTTATCAGACTATAATGACAATGCTGGATATTGGAATGTTCCGATGAGTACTGCTGGAGCTCAGTACAGTTGAAAGAAAAGAAATTTAAAAAAAAAAGTCTTTATTCCTGTGTCCTGACCTATACACCATCCTACCGGCTGAAAACATTGATGAACTACTTGGTTACCTCATTAACAATTAACGCATATAACAATCTGAGAAATATTAGTTATATAGTGTGATCAGTGTTCCATATGTACAGTATTTGATAAACCAAGGCATTTTTTCTTCATGTCGGAAAATGCATGAAGTGTAGCATATAGAAAACACACATTATGCATGGCCATTGACTTTATTTGTAAGGAAAAGGATGCAGCCATTGTATTTCATAGCAATCTCAGACTCAAGACAGATTTTTTACTGCCTGCAGTGGCCATTATTCTACAGGACATGAACAGCGTCAAGAAATCATAGTGTGCTGAGGAAACTTCTGAAACACAAGGAGCAGTTTCAGAACCAAGTGTTGTTTTTTTTTCTTCTCTTTTTTATTATGTGAGAGTGAGATATGGCAAAGAAAATGGCTGTAAAGTGTGCTGTCTACATTTGGGAGGTCTTACTGTATAGGGAAATATATTCTGTTTCTTATTTTGTTATATTGCATGCAGCACCCTGGCATAATGGGAATTTAATAGTCCACATGCTGTAGTGGCTGAGCTTAGTATCTCTAAAGTGCCTAATTTCTACAGGATAGTAATTCATATCTAGATATCTCTATCTATTTGTCTAAAATTATAGTGTAAAATATTTTAAAACATTAATGTTTCCATTATCTGTGCCCTAATACATTAAGCTGAATGTCAATTAAAAAAATGAATCCGGTTAAAAACCCAACTTTTATGGACTTTAAATAAACGTGAACTTACATGCTTAGATTTCATTAGGAATCTAATTTTCCCTGAGCTCTTGATGTATTAATAAACTATACTATGATTTTCCAAACTCAAAACCTCATTGGCGAAAAATGAATAATTTAAGGAAGAAAAATAACAGCAGGGTCAGACTGAGATCAATCAATGCCAAATCAACATCACCATCCACAGAGCGTAATCCACCACAATACATAAACATGTTCTGCAGGTGCATATTATTACACACTTTTGCCGGCTTTATCTATCATCTGATTATCTGATTCACGATGATCTGATTCGTGAATCCGTAATTGCCGCGTTCCACCATCAGTGTGCAATGCGCGTGGCGTCTATGTTTGTCAATAAATAAACTGCACGAACAACACTGTACCGGAGCTACTTCGCTCTATTAATGTCTATGGTGAGTCACGCGGGCACTGGGCAACTCCGCATCCGAGTCGACCCCGGGATAAAATAGTCTGAATATAAACACTTCTTATAGGCGTACCGTAGTGATTCAGGATAAGTTAAAACACGGTTTGACAAATGGATTCATGATGTAGCCTACTCGTTCATTTTGAACATGAGTTACGCACTGCAGCAGCTGATACGAACGCGGTTCTGTTGCGCTAGTGTCCACTCGCACATATGCGACCACATACAATTTTAATTCGCACACATTCTCAAAAAAATTGGTCACAGTCTGGAACCCTGCAGTTAATGCTAACAACCTTTGAAGATTTTGAATACAGAAGTTACATTTGTAATTCCATTTTTCCATTTGGATTCCAGCATGGAATAGATTGTATAATATTCTTTTAGCTATCATTTGGATGGTATATGAGCCACAATTAAATTCTTGTTGTGACACTCATGCCAGGCAGCAGGCGTTATTGTTGTTGTTGTCGAGTTTCTGCATGTCGATTGCTTTGGGCTGGGCCTAGTTAAAGTCCAGGGCCGTTTTTTAGTCCCAGTCCCATAGCTGTCAACCCTCCCGTTTTTTCCGGGTTTCTCACGTATTTTTACTCTTTTCCCGCTGTCTTCCCGTTTTAGTATTTTCCCGTAAAATATCCCGTATTTTTACTCTGATTGTGTGAGACGTATACGAGCTCGGACTGATTCGGCTTGAAGTCGTTTATTCTCAGATGCGGCGCCGCGCGCGCTGGCCGGAGACACACTGGCTGTGTCCGTTTTTATTTCGGTTCCCATGTTAACAGATTAGAGCTTGCACACTCCAGAAAACGCGTGCATGCTAGAAATAGAACTGACGCCTATTTTTTCATGTGACACGCAAGCGTGTTGAAAGCGTTTCCAGGCAAAAAAAAAAAAAAAAAAAAAAAAAAAAAAGGAAACGATGTTTATATGTCATTTTGTACTCGAATAGCCTACATTTTACATTTTGATGTTTGAAAGTCAAGGTTTTTACATAAATTCAGATATCAATGTAATTTAAACAAATAATAATTATAATAATCGATTTATATTGCCATTAGTTTTGCCTATATATAATTTAATGTCATATAACATATGAATAAAATATCTTTTCTTTTCTTTTCTTTTTTTCATTTGTTTCTTATGCTCTCAACAATGATTACACAAAGAAGAAGAAAAAACTTTTGGAAAAAAACGTTCTGGGCCTCAGGAGGATATAAAGATGGGATAGGCTACAATAACAACAGAGTGTGTCTTCTGAGTGACGGTCCACCACCAGGCTAAATATAGGCTCTTTAAAACTACATAAAATGTGTAAATGTAATTGAAATAAACAGACAGCCCACTTCCCTATTTTGTGGGTTTTGGAAGATGTGATAACAGTTGAAATTGTTGTCCTAAAGGCAAGAGCAACACACCGCTAATCCAAATGTAGATTTTTTTTCTTTAAATGACACTAGTTTCTAGGCTAGTTATTAACTCTTTAGACTTTTAAGGATTAGTGCTTTATTTTTAAAGTTTGTGGGTAAGAATCGTGTAAAAAAAAATCCCTTATTTTGGGGAAGGATTCCGGGAAAAATCCCTTATTTTCAATGTTCAATGTTGACAGCTATGCAGTCCGTCCCTGCGTGAGTATGTCAGGGCATTGAATCACATTTAGTCTTGTACGTTACATGTGCATGAGTGCAAGCATGAGCAAAAAGTTGTTGGCTGCTGTTCACTTAATGGCCACCGGTGTGGCTAATAACAAGTGTTACTGAATTCTACATACAGCCCCTTTAACATATTTGTTAAAGGAACTTTTTTTAATGCACAAAAGGTTCTTTATGATGAAGAAAAAAAAAAGATTATTAAAATGTTCTTCACACCAAGGAAAAAATTGTTCTTTTAAAAATTGCAAAAAAAACAAAAAAACATTTTGGAATATTAATTGTAGCCTATATGTAGCCTGTTTGACTCCAACAGTAATCTTGAAATGACCAACTTAAAATAAAAGATATAAAAATTAATTAAAACATTGGCTCTAGGTATATCTGATCATCAGAAAATTGAAAATTGCAATAGTGTTTTATTGCTATTCCTATTGTGACGTATAGCACTGAAATGGCTTCAGGAACAAGATACAAATTCAGGATGAGATTTGATTTTGTCCATGGGGAATTGATTGAAATGTTTTTGGTTTGCTATTTGATTTATTGTTGTGAGTGACAGGTTGTGCTGGCCTCATAATCGCATCATCTGAGAAAAGAATAGATTTTGTTTCAAGTGGAAGGGGGAGATTGGCTAATTTGGTTAAAGATTGTAAAAGAAAAAACATGTACTTTCAATTAATAATTATTCTGATAATGTGCATAAAAATAAGAACATCCCATTTTGAATTAGTAGCGACTTCAAACTTTACAACACCTTTAATTTGATTAAAAACTAGCGCAGAAATTGCTGTTAGTGGGTTTACTTGTTTACAGTGTTTCGACCCTCCTCTCATCGGGAACCAAGGGCTCTTGCGCACAGGTGCGAGCTGCGATTGGCTGTTTGGAAGCGCGTGTGAATCACACCGGCGTTCGAGCCGCTCCAGACATTTACTCAAAGCGCACTGAGCGGAGAACATCTGCATTAAGAATGGCACACTTATCCTCAATCACACGCCACTAATGCGCAGGAAGAAAAGAAACCTCTCCAAAATGCTGTTGGATCTGGAAATACACTTGCAGGATACGGGATCGCGTTTGATTCGAAGGAACTTCACTGATGCTGTATGAATAGATTTTTAAGCGCACAAGAGCGTGCAGTGTTTCAGCGGAGAGCGCGCGTTTGGAGAGGCGCAGAGGCAGTTCGCTGCAGATTTTGGATAGGAGTCTGCAGGAGACATGGTTTGCCTGCGCCCTGTGCCATCAGTGAGGAATTATCCCTCATCAGTCTGTTCTGTGCTCTTCATTCTGTTTTTCATACTCGGATGCCACCAGGTGAGCAAACACGCGCTTGTTTCTTCAAAGTGATTGCGTTTAATTGCATTGCAAATGATGCATGTTCACTGTTTATTATCCATGTAGAGAACTTCCTGTGCATCTGCAAGCCTTCATGCTGGACCTCGTGTAAAGCATAAACCTCTGCTGGAAACACTGCGCTTACCTCACAACACAGGTGAGAGCATACCTGTCCGATTTGATTGACAGCTGTCAGTCGCATTATTATTATTGTTTCATTTCATGGGGCATGTGAGGAATTTATTAATATTGCATCATTAATGCTGACTTGTATGAGACTTTCGTTTAAAATTAAAAGAAAGAAACATGGTTTTGAAGGAAATTGACTAGATGGGATTTCGTCGCCAGGGGGCGCTAGATATCCTAATTGATCTGAGACAAATGCACACTATAATAAAAGTAATAAACTGTGTAGTAAAAAATACAAACCAATACAAAAATAGGCGATTTCAGGTTTGAATGTTCTTGAGGTGACATTTGGAGTAGACAGAATTTGACACACATGCAAATACATTTAACTAGTTTTGAATATATACTAAAAACAATAACACAATAGCAGTTTTTATATCAATACATATAATAATCGCAGGGTTTGGATACAGACTAACCTCTCCTAAAAGAAAACCTCTTGAATTGAAGATAAAAAAAACATGTTTATTTCCTATATAAATGAAAAGAAAAAAAAAATCCAAACAAGGGTGTCCCCAGATGTCCCCGAAAGTGAGTTTTGTATGTCGATTTTGTGGACAATTTGGTGCATGCACACACACACAGAAAGTGGGGGTGTGTGGCATAAAGATTGGCATGCACTGGGACTTAGTGAACAATGAACAAAGACAGACACTTGAAGAAGCTCTCCATCAATCAGCCAAGCTTTACAAACAGTCTCTGTGTGCACTTACTGCCTTTATCCTGTGAAGAGTCTCTGCACTGTTTGGCATGAGCTTAGAGACTGAAGTAGCCTGATATAATAGCGTGTGTGTGCGCGCAAGTTTGTGTGAGAGAAAGAGAATGAGAGACGGTAAGAGCGTGTGTCTCCATATCACAGCGGAGCGTTAGAGTGTGTGTCATCAGTGTGTGTCTCTACGGTCAGAGACCATAAATCTGTCTGCTCATGTCTGTAAAAGCATTTATAACTCGAGCCACCAGACCACCGCGAGGATGAGAGGAGCGTGAGTGTATGTAGAGGTCAGAATCACACAACATTAAAACACGTCCTTCACCCCATGAGCAGTATCTTGACATGTTCTTCCAATAAATCACATTTGCTTGCATTTGTATATATATATATATATATATATATATATATATATGAAGAGTTCAGATGCAAAAGCCTCTAAATGCCATTTGAAATTTTCTTCTAGAATGATCATTTTTATCAAGCTTGTATATTTAAGTTCAGTAATTTTACTTAAATGACAATTAATAGGTAATCTTCATTGCCATTTAAGTGAAATCACTGAACTTAAATATACAAGCTTGATAAAAAATATCATTTTAGAAGAAAATTTCAAATGGCACTTAGAGGCTTTTGCATCTGAACTCTTCATATATATAGTATATATATATATATATATATATATATATATATATATATATATATATATATATATATATATTACAATAATCTTTTTTTCCTTGTTTTGAATCATTAAATGATAAATGGCTTTTAAATGTTCTTAGTCATTTCTAAGATTTGTATTTACCATAGAAACTGCAGCCATACATTTATACTTTATCTGGCAAACCAAAATATTAGTCTTAAAATAGACTTAAAAAAAGTTGTTGTTTTTTATTTTTTGTATTTGTTATTTTTCGTTTTTTTGTCCTTCCCAACTTAAATGAGTAGTTCACTTTTCAAAAAACTTTTGCTGATAATTTACTCACCCCCATGTCATCCAAGATGCCCACGTCTTTGTTTCTTCAGTCGAAAAGAAATTAAGGTGTTTGATGAAAACATTCCAGGATGTTCTCCATATAATGGACTTCATTGGGAACCAAACAGTTCAAGGTCCAAATGAAAGTTTCAGTGCAGCTTAAAAGGGCTTTAAACGACACCAGATGATGAATAAGTGTATTATCTAGCGAAACGATTGGTCATTTAAAAAATATATAAAAAAGTTTAAGTTTTATAAGCACAAATCCTCGCCTTGCTCTTTTCTGTGATGAGTGTTTGTGACTCTCCTGTTCAAACTCGTTCATCAAAATGAACAAATCTTTTTTTCGAGTCATGACTCGAAGGGTCCTAGATAAGACCCTTATTCATCGTCTGGTGTTGTTTAAAGCCCTTTGAAGCTGCACTGAAACTCTCATTTGGACCTTGAATTGTTTGGTTCCCATTGAAGTGCATTATATGGAGAAAATGCTGGAATGTTTTCATCAAAAACCTTAATTTCTTTTCAAATGAAGAAAGAAAGACATGGACATCTTGGATGACATGGAGGTGAGTAAATTATCAGCAAAAGTTACTACTCCTTTAATCTTGCAATGTATAGTGTGGGTTGCACTTGTATTGTGTGGGTTGAACTATTTCAAAATAAACATAATGCATAATAAAACGAGTGATGCATTATTCTTATTTGCATTTAACATCACATATAAATATGCTTCTATTCAGAAAAAAAAAAATGTTTTGAATAAATACTAAACGATGAAAGACAAAAAGTGTATGCAGATATTTCAGATTACATGAAATAATGCATTGAACTTCCTCCCTATGTAGAATATGAGATTGTGGCCCCATATGAGGTGGACCATCAAGGACGTTACATTTCCCATGCCGTGGCCCACCAGCACAGGAGGAAACGCTCTACAGATGGTCAAGGTCACGACCCCACTGTTCACTTTAGGTTCCATGGATTAGGGCAGGACTTCCACCTGGACCTGCAGCCGTCACATGACCTGATGGCACCCAGCTTCACTGTACAAACCCTGGGCAGGAGCGGCACCAAGAGCCTGCAGCCTTTTCCACAGGACGACCTCTGCTTCTACCATGGGGTGCTGAGGTCAAAGGTCAACTCATATGTGGCCCTGTCCACATGCGCGGGCATGGTGAGTGGGTTATCCTGTTTCAGAGCTGATTGATTATATAATGGTGGAAGGAGTCCTTTTCAGATATCAAATCAAGTGTTAAGAATGTATCTCTAAAAAAAAAACTACATTAGGGTTTCTACCCTATTCCATCTGAAATGTGAATGATATGCCGTTCAAATAGTTGATAATGATGGTGATGAAAATAGACCAGAAAGAATTTATTTTCTCCTTGGAGAGACATTTTTGGCATGAACAGTAGAGCGATCATCAGTGCATTGAATCACGTTGGCCTTTGAGTGCAAAACTGCGGTATTCAACAATCTAGTCTACCCATCATCCCATCTGCTTGTTTTCTCAATGGATTAATGTTCGGTGTGCAGAGAAACCTCAACCCTCCAGAGTGCTTTTGTTATTTTGGCTCCCAGGCCGGACGAGATTCGGCTCCCAGTAGATCCGGAAGAGCAAAGTGACTGTGCCGCAGTTCTCATGACTTTACCCTGACTGGACTGACATAGAGTGCCCTGTCCCATCAATAGAGCCCGTCTTAAATCACAGTATTAAAATCCCCTAAAACCAGTGACTACATAACACATAAATTTGGGTCAGGGGAGGTTTGACTAGAGAACAGAGCCTCCTTTTATTAGTCAAATTGACATTTGTAGGATCTATACTCGTCCTCAGTGGAAACAAACACATATTGTTGTCACACAAGCATTAATACGTGAGGATGTTTTATTTAGGCAAGGAGGTCCACAGCAACACTGAAAAATTGCAATGAGCTCTTCAAGATTTACATTTAGTTGCATTGCTGTTTTAACAAAACACAAAATACACCTCAAAGTCTGTCTCTGAATGTCGATAAATTATTCATTTTGAATTATCTAATCGTTTGAATTAAATTTGAGAAAATGGATCAGTTGTAGTAAAGTTTTTCGGAAACGAGCCACCTCTTGATATATAAGTCAAACTAATTTTACATATTGCTACTCCTGCGTAATATTTGGTCACGGTGAAGTGCATCCACACAGCCGACGTGTTTACCTGTTATCGACGTGTGCATGAAGAAGAATGATTTCGGCCCTCCATTTGGGCACTATAATAGTGATGGCCGGTTCGTGAACGAATCGCTCTTTTAAACCGGTTCTTTTTAGTGGACCGGTCGAACCAGTACACCAAATCGTACTGAATCGTTCGAAACAGTTCGCGTCTTGCGTCAGCGCTAAACCACAAGTTACTAAAGTTACTCACTTTCAGACATACCTGACAGTCCCTCCGAATCGAAATAAACCAATATCCAGAAGTACATTTTATTCCAGTAACTCAAAAAGTTCACTGAACGGAGACATATGTTGGTTCTGCTGAGAGAAGTGATGAGCACGAGCAGCTGATACTGCGCATGCGTGTACTACCGAACGTACAGGTACAGCGGTCGGATAACCAGTGCGAAATGTTTCTTTCGGACACGTTCGACATATTGAGAACTGACAGTTGATGAGCTGAGCATGCGTGCATTTTTTTCTGAGGGACGAAATGTACGTTTCCAAGTCTTTAGTTGAACATCAGTAAGTGTAACAAAATAAAACATTTTGGAAACATGTTTATCACATAATTACTGTATTATCACTGTATTATTTTAACGATTGGAAATAATGATTGGATTCTAAAACTGTCAAACTAAACATTTATTATTATACTAATATTTTCAGGAACAGCTCATTTAATTTCTAGTAACAATATAAATCTTTGATGTAAACTCTTGCCAAGGTTTTAATGGTGCACTGCTTAGTAAATGTTTATGGTGTGTTAACGAATTAAACATATATGTTTGGTTCGTTATGTTAACACATTATAAACATGATGTATATATAATGTTACGTATATAGGCTACAGAAGGCTATTGGAGACAGACATGCATAGATTTTTTAGTTTTGTCGACTGTATATTCAGGTTTCAGCTCAGCACACACAGGCCTATGCTATGGTTCTCGTGTCGAGAACTGGTTGTTGCAGTTCTTGAATCACTAGTACAGAACCGAGAACTGTTTCTTTCGGACACGTTCGATACGGAGAACCGATGAGCTGGAGATACTGCGCATGCGTGACAGCACCGTCTCTGAACAGAACTTTCTTTCGGCCGGCTGATCCTGTGCTGATATACGAGCACGCAGTAGTACGGGTGAACCCAGGACTTAAATGAGAGGGCGAATCGGCGAAATGTACGTTTATTTAATAACAAATAAAATGATGAAGACCATTTATGCATTTTAGATATTTAAAACACGTAAAACATCCGCGTTAGCACATCGCCTTGGCTGCAGCAGGTTCGTTTTCAAAATGTAAATTTAAGAAACTTATCCAAGATGATTATGACGATGTGTACTATTATTTAACTGAAGTTATGATTAAAAATGCCTTTAATTTGAAGTATTTTTATCCGCCGGGATGATAGAATTGACGTCATTACGTGATGACGTAAAAGAACTGGTGAACCGGTTTTTTGAACCGGTTCATTAAAACGAACTGTCCGAAAGAACCGGTTCGCGGAAAAGAACCGGACTTCCCATCACTACACTATAATGGCCAAACCCGGAAATTTGAGCCACATATTTATAGTTGCCCAAATTTCGGTGTATCCCTGCGTTGCAGTACATCAGTCAAACCACACCAGAATTAGTTTGAAAGCAAACTAAGACCCATCTTTTTTCAGTGGGTCTCGGTCTGCTTGTTTGGTGTGTGACGGTTCGTATGGCAGCGTTCACACTTATTCAAATTAAGGCCCTGTTTACACGAGAACGCTCGCGGGTAAAAACGTAAAACTATTTTATCGGATGTGCCTTTCGTTTACACGGCAACAGCGTTTTTAAGCCTCAAAAACGCAAAAACGTGAAACCACCCTCCAGAGTGGAAATCTCAAAAACGCTCCACCGCCGCGTTCCCGTGTAAACGGTAAAAACGCAAAAGTCTGCTTGACGGTGAAAGTTGTACGCAGGCGCGTGGACTTGGTGTTGTTGTAGTATGCACTCCTAGCCGCCTGAAGTGCAGACTACATTGAATTTCACACACTTTTGCGTCTCCATTTGCACGCGAATTTCCCACACAAAACGCTCTTCTAAACGCAGAATAAACAAAGTTGACGCAACGCCACTTTTGCGTTTTCTCTTCAGAATCGTTTCCGTGTAAACATAGATCGTTTTAATTGTAACAAACATGCCAAATGTTCAAACATCAATAATTTTCATTGATTTTCACTAAGCGCTGGCTGTCTGGATGGGTTAAAGCCAAGGAAATCTATCAATTTGCTATCCGTTTGCCATATTAGCTCTCATTGATCTTTTCACAAATTGCCTGAGTCATTGGTGTAGGACTAATGAAAAAAAAAAAGTCCAAACTTTGATCCCATGGTTTGCCATGGCCCAAGTCACAACATTATGTCAAATGGAGATCCATAGCGTTAACAGTACTACATCACGACTGGTGTGAATGATTTAAATCTAAGTACAACAATTACTGCGAAAAAAACGTTTTAACAGGCGGTGAATGATGAAACTACTTGTGCTGTGTCTGATTTTTCACTCTGAGATAATCTCTATTAGTTCATTTCCTTATGACTTTTAATCTCTGTGCGATCGTTAGTATTTAAATGGAGGCAGATCACGTCTTACTGTCATTGAAAATGTACTAGGTCTACTGTTGAAATGTGTTTTGGCAGTGTAATGTTGTAGACTATCACACTGTCCCCAGCTGGATGTGATTAGCAGTGGTGTAGAGTCATTAGTTAACTCTGCCGCTCCATACTTGTCCTGTAAAGCCTATGCATAAATTCCCTTTGAGTAGCTGAGACCAGGTTGGCAGATCACCACAAGAGGTTGGAAGGGCTTTGATGACAGTCTGAGTTTGTCATAAAAGGTCCTAACTGTTAGTTTAAAGGCCTGAGGCGAATAGGCAGACGGCTTTATACAAAAGGGTACAATAGTTGACTTTAATGGTGGCACATGGGATGCCAATTAGGAGGGTCATTGGAAATGGCAGTCTGGGTTGACACGAGTGCCGTGCCTTGGAAACTCCACACTGAAAGTCTTTCTGAAGTGTCGCCAGTCTGCAATAACAGGCTAATTGTGAGTGATGTCAGCCATAAACTGAAGCCATAAATCTACATTTGGACACCCAACCCCAACGCTGTACTGTGTATAACACAGAATTGAAACTGATTAACATTATTACTTTGAGAAATATTAAACATTTTTAAAGTCTACATCAAAACAAAATTCACTGTAGGCCTACATGTTCCTGGTCTTGTTAAAGGAACCCACACATTATGTCTTAATTTACCCATGCTCATGTTGTTCAAAACTCTTGCTGCTTTCTTGTGCAGAACTGAAAACTTTCAATCACAAAAAAAAAAAAGACATGAAAGTAGTGTAGAAGTAATGCATCTAAACCTGGTTATGGAATTGCCACTTTTCCAATCAGTTTCTAATGATAAAAATCCCTCCTTACTGTATATTCATTTTATGTTACATTATGCAATTTAAGTCTTCCACCAATAGAATTTCCCATCATTTATGAGACAAAACTTCCCTGTCATTGACGGAAATGTCCGGCTTTTCGTTTTTTCAGTGGTATACGGTAGGGGGTGCTATGATGCATCTTGTGAAAGAGTACTGAATCTCCTGATCAAAAGACGTGAAGAAGAGGCAGAAACAAGCGATATCCACAAGTTTCCGAGGGGCGCTCCTGTAAAAAATAAAGTGGGTGAAACTTCCGGTGATGCGGCGGAAGTAGCATTCCAATGGTATTTTGTGTGTTAGTTAGCGAAGAGGCTAGCTGTTTTTCGGAGAATTATTTTACTATTTAAAGACGCAAATCTTTATGAGAGATGTCGTTACGGAGCTCAGGGGCAACATGTGCTGTTCGCGGTTGTATGTATAACCGGATTAAACTAGTTCAGTGGCTTAAACGTGATTTGTTTTGAACATAAGCTGAAAACGAAATCAGAGTGATTCTGCCAGAGCCCGTCTCTGATCCTGCCAACGACTGTAGTTTCCATCACCTCCCAAAAGACGACGAATCTTCCTGTGTACATTTGTTTAAATTCTTAATATTCTATAAACTCTATCAGCATGTGATTGGCTGTTCGCTACTGATGTTACACCTAAACTCAGGATCTAAGCCTGTTTTGACAGAATACCAAATGTGCCAGTTAATGTATTCAAGTAGCACATTCATTTATAATTTTGAATAAACTCCAAAGCACAATGACTAAGTGTGTATTTTTTATTTTAATTGTTTGTCAGCTCACACAACTGTCTGTCACCATGCCTTTATGAGTATTGATTATTAATAATGTTATTATAACACTCCCAACCAACTACTGCGGAGGGTAAAGGTACTGTTATTTCACCCTTTATAATTTCGTTGAGGTTGTGTTCCCACATCGTTAGCTAGGTTGGATCGCTATAACTTGAATGACTGTCAACTGTTGAATAAACGAGTGTCAAGCATGTCAAGTCGCGCTTTGTTTACTTCCAACCGGAAGTCGCGCCCACTTTTGACGCAAGGCCTCATGGGGCGTAGGAAACTTGTGGATAGGTTATATGTATAGACCCGCCCCTTTTCAGCGCTGCACTCGTTGTTTTTTGTCTTCCACTTCAAAAGCTAATTACTCCTGGACAGCAATGTCATAGAGATATACAGAGCGACCACACAAACGGAAGTTTAAAGACAATATGCGGTAACACTTTATAATAACTGCACGCTATTAATCATTAGTTAAGCATGAGTAAACAGTTAATTCATCATTTATAAAACATTACTAGACATTAATATGCAGTTTATAAATATAGATATACATGCTTTTTTCTTGATTTATAAGCATATCTATAATGCGTTTAATAATTGTATTTTCATACTTTGTTAATGATCAATTAATAATTTCTAAATGAAGTATAGCATTATTTACAAACCAGTTGTTTAAGAGTTGTCAGTCATTCATAAGATCACTTAGAAAGTGTAAGTAAATGTAGTAAATACAAGTAGTTATAAAGCATTTAGTAGTGGTCAGTTAACTATTTTTGTGAGCTAATCTAAAGTGAGGACTATTCATGCTTTGTAAAGCATTTATAAAGGCGATTTAAAGACTCGTCAATCTTCTAAACAGTAAAATGTAACAAACACAACGCAGTGATACAGAACATAGAAATATTTAACAGCCTTTAAAAATGCTTTACAAGTCATGACTAGTCCTCACTTTAGATGAGCTCACGAACATAGTTAACTGACCACTACTTAATCCTTTTTAACTACTCAAATTAACCCTTAATTACAGCATTAATACATGTTAATAAAGCATTTATTAACACATTAAGTAACCATCACTATATGTCTGAATAATAAGATGTATAAATGTACATTTAAATAGTTTATTAATCATTTACTTACTCGCTCTACACTGTAAGTAATCGTATGAACCACTGAAAACTCTTAAATAACTGGTTCATAAAAAATGCAATTCTTCATTTTGAAGTGATAAATTGATCATTAATAAAGGATGAAAATACAGTTATTAAACAAATTATAGATATGCTTTTAAATCAAGAAGAAAGCATTTATAGCTGTATTTATGAACTGCTTATTAATGTTTATTAATGCTTTATGAATGATGAATTAATGGTTTACTCATGCTTAACTACTGATTATTAGCGTGTAGTTATTATAAAGTGTTACCCAATATTCTAAAGATTGTGGCACTCTTTTTTCTCTGGTGCATAAGGTCTAATAATAATCATGTAAAATATGTCAAAACAACGTGATCATCAAGATTAAATATAGCATATATCAAAACTGCCTATACAGTTACTGAATGAAATATCGACCCAGGACGAGGTAAAGGATTATGCAAGGTTTTTGGGTGTTGATGGACTCGTTCTACTCCATCTATGTTTTGATCATCGTTCTGAATCTGATCCAGACGTAGTCTTTGACAAAAAAAATTGATTTTCTCAGCTTTTGGCTCAAAATGTTCCTTTTTTTTTATTATTAAACTTACCCATATTCAAATGTTTATTACAAAAAGAATGCATAAAGCTAGAATAAGAATGCATACAGTCTATGTTCTTTTTTTTGATATATTGCACATTCAGATGTTTATACAACAAAATATTATGCGGCCATGAAACTTTTATGAAAATAACCAAAAATGGCTAGCTTGACTTCGTCATACTCATATTCAAGAGAGAATATGAGTCTGAAACTCCTCCGTTGGGCTTTGATTATGAGGCGTGTCGTAACCGAACCAGGACAAAAAAAAAAAAAAAAAAACCTCTGCACTCAATTGGATAGTCGGTAGACCTACCAACCAATCAGAACAACGCAGTAAGTCAACTCCTTTGCATAGCGCAGTTTTCAAACACAGAACGTAGCCTACTTTATTTATTTTAGAAGTTAAAGAACGAGTGTTACTTCTTTTACTTACTTCTCCATGAGTTCCACCAAAGGAGAAACCACAACGACCACATGCTTTTCATTACGTCCCATCTTCTTAACGACCGTCAGAGCCAGCTGATAAGTTACACTTTTCCCGAATCATGTTGGAAGGACGCCAAAAATATCTTTCCGATCGACAAATGCCTTGATTGCAGTTCTCTGTTTGTTTATTAAAATGAATGCGTTGTCGATTTTTTTTTTATAAAAGACGCGACAGCGGAATCTATACATCTCAATTCTCCAGCTGCAGTCTTCTTTGACAAGCGCTATTTGATAACGTGATGATTAAGTCCCTGCAGATCATCTGTCCATCATCGTATAAAGCCCGCCCTGGCAATTTGATTGGCCCGTTCATTTTTTGCCTGATCATAATTACTCCTCAATGGATCGAGTCCAGACCGAACTTCCCGACCAAAAAATATTGTGGGCGGAGTTCGGCCTGGCATCCAGGCTAAAAAATTGCAACTTTTTTTGAAAAATGCTGGTGGGAAAAGAGTTAAATAATTTGTGAATGCAGTTTAATGTTTACTTTAAGGATTTAAAGAGGAAATACTTAAAGATATGGAGTTGTGTCTCATTGTGGCACATTAAATGTACATTTACACACAACAATGTACTAAAAACGGAAAATATATTCCAGCCCGTTCTCATCCCAAGGCCTCATATACGACGCTTTTGCCAAAGCGTAGACATCCAACGCACATTAGCGTCAATATGAAACGCAGATATATATGAGGCAGAAGGCGCCTCCTAGTGGTCTAACCCCAACCCTACCCCATACCTAAACCTACCCATACTCTTTGCGTGTTATATTGACGCTAAAGGGTGCCATGTGAGTTGGATGTCTACGCTTAGGCAAAAACGTCGTATATGACGCCTTGGAATGAGAATGCGTTGGTTATTCGCTTACAGACAACAGATACCCGTCCACAGGAATCTGCGAAAACTATTAAAACCACTTTATTATTCATGCCAGGCCAGTAGTTGGCCACTTATGGAAAAACACGCCTATAGACTAAACGTAAATGCGCATGACCTCACAGTTTCTATAAATGTTATAGTTTATACGTTTTTGTAGTTTGTGCTTTCAGGCCCCCAAAACGCATACAAATTTTGCCATTTTAAGTTGAAAGCGGTATCGTGTAAACGAGACACTGACCAACCCGATCACACTAAATGCGTCTTTATAGCACGCAGTGTGTTTATCGTGCAATTTATACGCTAAAGTGAGTTTTTACGTGCATAGGATACGCATGGGTTGGTTAGGGTAGGTTTAGTAGTGGTGTGGGGTGCGTGTGTATTATACGTTTGGGTAGAATTAGTGTTACGAGGACTGAACTGCGCATCGCGCAGTGAAAATGAAAACTCATTTTCGCGTATAAATTGCACGACAATACACAATGCGTGTTATAGAGACGCATTTACATGAGAACAGGCTGCACTGACAGTCCGACACTGGTCTAAACTGGTAGTTTAGCATGTCACAGCTGCTTTTGTTGGTACAGGTCCTTATATAATGAACTTATTCTTTTCACTCTTAATTAAAACCAAGAACAAACATTCAGTCCCAAAGAAATTGTTTGATTTCTGATCCCAAGCTGTTTCTTAGCAGGACCTGGTGCATAGGTTCATTCTCTTTCACCTAATTTCCCACAATGCTTATGATTTAGCATCCATCATTTGGCTAAACCAAAGCATGCAACCCTTCAGATCTCTTGTCCAAAATATATACATTATTATCCCTCATAAAACAATCCCAAGTTTCACTCTCCAGGCTTTCAATGTAGCTTTGATGGACTGACAGAATTAAAGACTAACATATTTATTTATAATGAACAGAAATGGAGCGTAGCATAATTTGCCCTGTACAGAGCAGAAAGAGGCGCCATGGATGACTAATTGTTGGCGGGAGGTTGTTGGCAATGTGCAAGGATACATGCGATCCTGCTGGATATGGTGTTTCTGAGGAGCTCAAGTTGATTTAGTCTAGATATAGTCCGCATTCATGCAATGAAATGTCAAGGAAGGGGTTAAGACACAACAAGAACAGCAACAGTTAGTCATCTGATGACGTAAGAGAATTCAAAAAACGAATCATCGACACCCTTCCCAAATAGTTTCAGCTGGCATATAAACTCTTATAGCAGAGCTCTGAAGAGGTCTGGTTTCAGCTTCTAAAAGCAGCGAGGCAAGTACAAGCCTCTCTCTCATGGAAATAGGAACAGCGTCAGGTGCATCGCTCAGAGTTTCCTCATATCCGCTCAGCTCCTTTGATTAGAGTTCCTGTAGGGTCGTGCCTGGATCTGCCCATTTCCCTGGGTGCGGGAGTGCAGCTGTTATTTTTCTCCCAGGTAGCGTCTCCTGGAGCTTTATGACTGCTATTTGCACCTTGTAGCTCTCAGTGTGTAATTTCATGAGAGGTATTTTAAGGAGGCAGCGCAGACATTTGTTTTTAGTTAAGCTTGTCTTGGACCAGGGAGACTGAGGCTCAGATTTGTGGCAGATGATTCTTCCGTGTTACTTATGCAGGAATGTCAGCAGCTCCACTCTCGATTGACAGCGTGGATTTCCACTGTTTACTTATGCTAAACTGTATGCTTGAGTGCCTTGTGTGTAAATGTATTAAAATTTGAGTCTCATCCTTGCAGAAATGGAGAGGTACAGATTTCCCTGGATAGATCAACAAATTTATGGTTTCCTTCATGACTCCCCTATTTCCTCGTTGGCAGTTGCTTTAGACCAAATTTGATTTAAATTTAACAGAAATTTGATTTGTTTATCCATTGCATCACCCAGCATTTCTCGAACAACATAATTCAAGCTCTTACGGCAACAGTGATTTTTATTTTTGCAGTGCAAATCTTTGTTGACACATCTTCCAGCTTTCAGAACGGCAGAATTCATTTATTCTTCCAGCAGAGAATGGCAAAAAGAACAGCACCAAAAGGGAATTGTATTGCTTATGAGTCGCAAATTTATAGATGTTTCTCTTAAAATTTGCGATTTTCTCTTCTCTGGATTAAAATTCAATCGCGTGCGATATTTGCCGACATTTAATGCCTTGTGACTAAGCAATGGGTGCTAATGAGAAAAACGGCACACGAAAAAGCGTCATTTAAAAAAAAAACGCCTCAGGTTCGTATTTTTGTATTTTCTGACCAATAAGATTGGCGCTTTTGCTCACGTGTCTGGTGCTTCGGAAGTTACAGTAAAACACAACTTGGGGGCACTCAAACACAAAACGGTCTTGCCGAGCACACATACGGCGAAGAAGATATACGCCACCGTCTACAATGCCAACCCGGTCTCATCCCAAGACGTCATATAACTGTCGTTTTGGGACGTCTTTTGACCATACGTCAATATTCGCCTTTTTAGGGCCCCCTTAAACGTCGGTAGATGAGGTAATGGGATCCTAACTCTACCCCAGACCTAAACCTAACCCTAAACCTAACTTGTCACCTAACTGACGTTAAAGGTAAAGCGTCAGTTGTATGACGGCTCGGGATCGCCATCTACCGACGTTTAAGGGGGCCCTAAAAAGGCGGATATTGACGTATGGTCAAAAGACGTCCCAAGACGACTTTTTGGGATGAGACTGTGTTAATGCAGAAAGACAAGGAAGATGCAAGGCAAGATACCTATGGGCAAGATGAATAATATTTATATTAGTATTTCTGTAATAATAGTATCGTATAGGGTGACCAACAGTCCTGTTTTCCCAGGACATGTGTAAAACGGTCACTTTGTGCTTTATAGAAATCTGAGTTGAGGTGGGAACTGTGCTTGTGCGTAGTGTCAGTTAGATTTTTACTCTTTGTATTCGTTCTTTTATTTCCTTTTTCTATTGTGACCAGAGTTGGATGTTTGCAGTAGCGGTTCTAGGCACGGGCGAACCGGGCAGTCGCCCGGGGCGGCATTACATGGGGGGGCGGCACGAGCAGTTAAAAAAAATACTCTGTGCCGCGAAGTTTTTCTATTTTTTATCATTTCGATTCAATTATTGGCAATGGCGCCTTGCTTGCTGAGAAGGTGCCGTGCGCAGAAACGATGTCAAGGGGATCTCCTGATTAGTTCACGTATCGCGTCTTTTGCGCGCTCGAGGTCGTTATTTCAAATCCTCTGTTTCAAATAGGCGCACGGGAAGCGCGCTCATTATGCGCTCACGGGAAGCGCGCTCATAAACTTTTCAGCACGTGCACCCAAACACTTGGGTGTTTTTTTCTCTTCTCCGTAAATAAATCTTTTAGCAGAGCTACAGCAAGCGTTTTTCTGTGGTGGAAATACATTAGCTACTAAAACTCCTTTGTCGTTGTAGAGAGCGCAGTGTAATGAGTGCATGGTTCTATAGCAACGACATCGACAGCCATGGGAAAATCTGTACGAATTTTACTATTAATAATAAAAGATAAGCTACTGTGCACTATAAATTTCAGGAATGTATCTTTATTGACTCATTCTTTTTATAGAGATGATTTAAATGCTGAAATATGAGGTTTATCTTTATATAAAAACCTTTTTTTTCTGTTAACCTTTTTTTAAGTTTAGTAGGTAAGATGAAAGACACTCCTTTAAAACAAATCTTTAATGTTATTACCTTGGTGAATTGATTTAACTGTGTATTAGGCTTTTTGAACAATATTCTGTGTATCTGATCATTTTGGTCACCATATTATCTAATACTTTTCGTAATGATCAACTAAAAGGGGGTCTCGAAGGGGGTCTCGCCCTGGGTGTAATTCAAAGTAGAACCGCCACTGGATGTTTTTTTGTGAGAACGGTTTTATTAAACGTGGGTAAATACGACTACTCTTGTCTCTCATGCATCTTTTCATCCGACAACTAGTGCTATGTTTTTATCTCTGGGCAACATCTCAACTTTGCGTTACACATGTCCTGTTTTCACGTCCTGTCCTGGCTGTTTTTAAGTGATGAAACTGTCCTGGTTTTCAAAAAAACTGCTGGGAAAGATCAGTTCTACAGCAAAATATAGATGGGCAAACATCGTCAGTGAAAATCGATTGGGTACGAACACAAAAAACGCGTTGAAAAACGCTGGTGAATATCGCACGCTGATATTCGTCCCGGTGTGTACGGGCCTTTGGGTAAATAGGCCTCAGTCACTGGAAGTGATGTAACAGAGGATGAACACTAAGTGTAGTGCATGATATTTGAAAGACACCATGTGCATTTAATCACATGAAAAACACGACACAGGTCACTGCAAGGTCGCTCTCTGTCTGTCTGAATTACGTCAATGAGATCCCGTACTTTCTTCCTCAGCTAACCAGAAGCCATAATTGCAATCTTGCAGGGATTCTATTGACTAAACTTTGGATGAATAGGAATGACCGACTGGAAGACATGCAGTTAGTGTGTAGACGGCATGAAAGACGTCACGACTGCGATTTATCGCCATAAATCGAGTCGGCTTTGGGAATTAGTCTTGACAACTGCTAAAACTCCCAACATGAGAACAGCAGGCCGGAGTCATGCGGAGTGACCAGTCATGCCTGAACTTCATCCTACATCTTGCCTGAAAGCTTTGGCACTGGCAGAGGTCGCTTCTGTTGACTAAACTCTGTGATCTGGTGACAGAAGGCGAGCGTATCTCATGAGGATTGCTGCCTTGACACCAAAACAACTGGGTAATTTTGCTCTTTGAAGTCCTCAGCGTCCAATAAAGGATCAAATGCTTCACTGTAGGACCTTTGGTCTTGGGGTGAGATTAAGTCCCAGGTGTTGTTCTCCTGATGGAGTCTTGAATCACTGCGCTGGAAGCGCCTGGATTAATCTGTTTACAGCTGCTAATCAAATCAACTCAAATCTGATCCACAGCCAGTGGTTATTGACATGTGACTTTCTTCGCACACTGAAATCTAGCAGCGTTTTCTTCTGATTGGTTATTTTTAGGCACCATACTATAAAATGTGGAGTGGCATCAATTCTCAGCCGTGGTCATAAATTACGGGATATTTGGTTTCACTTTATTTTGATGGTCCCTTTAACACATTCTGTTGACTATAAGGCCTCGTTTACACTGCATGGTTCAAGTGACCCAAATCCGTGACACATGAGCCGCGTTTCCACTGCCGGGCTAGGGCTGGGCCAGAGCTAACAGCGAGCCGAGCCGAGCTAGTGGCCTCGGGCCTCAAGCACCGGGCTTGCGTTTCCACTGCCGGGCCAGTAGCCCCACAGCGCTGCCCCAGACCCCACCCCTAACACGCCTTTCTGGATCAAACGTCATAAAACCCAACCCATTTCAGCGGGTATTATGAATTAATTTATTTTTTAAATTAGGAAGATAGCATGTATATTAACTCACCTGCCGCAGTGGCTGCAATAGTGTCCCGAGACCAGTACAGGCGATTCTCCATTTCAAGCAGCGATTTTTTGCGCGATATAACAAGTAGGGCTGCGGGCACGTTTTCAAGTTATTCATTAACCGTTAACCGAGGCCCATCGGTTAATACTCGGTGCATAGTGTGCACGCCGCAACCTCGAGATACAGAGTTAATTTTTAACACCTTTAATAACTGATTGGACCCAATTTGAAACGAAATTAATTTATAGAAATAAAACGCAGCAAGTACGGAGCAGTTAAAGCCGCATTTCCATCACCCTTCAAACTGAAATTGCCAATTGAAAATAAGCAAAACGTCCATTTCACAAAAACTCAGTGTCTGCAAATAATAATAACCATCATCATCATTATTGTAACATTTTATTAGGCTGCATATGTAGAAGACGCCTTTATCCAAAAAAAGGAACAGAGCACAAATAAACAGAATATTTTTGACGCATATCAGCGCATATCCAGTGTGTGTGGAGCACGCACTGATGGCTGCGAGACGCCCATGTAAACACTTGCAGTTTCATTGCATTTCTTTCAGTGGAAACAACTTAAAATACTCTTTCATTTCTGGTCATACAGAAAATAATAATACATTATTCGCAAATACATTTATTTGCGTAAACTCACAATAACAAGAAAACGTGCTTTAACAATTAATGATCTCCGTGAACTGAAGCGCGAGACCTGAAACAGACACCGCATTCGAATTTGTTCGTTTTAAATTGGACATTTAAAGCTTTAGTCTACAGGGGTTATATCCTTTGTAGATTAAAGCTTTAAATGTCCAATTTAAAACGAACAAATTCGAATCGAAAGCCAATATCTTCTGACTATGTAATTATGTAGCTAATTAATTTCTCTCTATGTGCATCCGGAGATGGAGAATTGTTTTTAGCCGAAAATCATTTAGAAAACAATAGTTTATTAATAAACAATTAATGCCTCGTTATTTTATATTATTTTATTATCAGACACAATTTATTATAGCCTATAAATCACCTATAATCCCCTTTCTGTAGGCTGTGGTTACAGCTCTTCTCATTCAGCACTGCGGGGAAAATATCATTTCCAAGTTCTAATTTGGCCTCAGAAAACCAGTAAAATATATATTTTTTTCATATTAATTTGTCAAATATTTAAAAGTTTAAGGGGCAAAAAAAATCAAACAAATATCTGAAAATTCGTCGATATGTAGCCTATAGCCTATATATTTTTGCGCAGCATTTGGCATAGGCCTACAGTTCAAATTAAAATGTTATGCAATTTTAAACGGTTAATCGGTTAAACATGGACACCCCTATGTGCATCTTGCTTCAGATCATAACGTTCCATAACACCGATAAACTCCGCCTTTTACCTTGAGCACGCTTCTAGCCCGAGCTGGCCCCCTCTGGCCCAAGGTATTCGACGGGCCAGAAATCCTGGCCGTTGGTCCTGAGGAAGCCCCAATCAAGCCCCGGAAGTGACAGTGGAAACGCGACTGGCCCTGGCACGCACTAGCACGGCCCGGCCCTGGCCCGGCAGTGGAAACGCGGCTATGGATTCCGATTTTCTCAGATCGGATTCAGGCCTCATTCATGTGTGGTAATAAATCGGATATGAATCGGATATGTGCATTTGCGTGTGCCATGTAAGCAGACAAATCGGATATTCCCAAGTAAATGCGAGTCGTCCATCATTAAAAAGTGCGCGATTACAGGCGCGTTGGAAGAAAGGATACACACATGGAGCAATGCGGAGGTTTCATGTCTTTTGAGTGTTTGGGGCGAAGAGTGCAGGCTAAAATGCAGGGGTTTTACAGAAATAAATCTGTATTTGAAGACATTTCATGAGATATGAGGCATCATTTTAAGCGCTCGTGGCTACAGTGCCTCTCCTCCCCTCTTTTTTCTCCGCCGTACGCAACGCATTCTCACCCCAAGGCGTCACCTTTGACCATGCTTCAATATTTGACGTTTTAGGCGCCCTTTAGCGTCACTTACATGACGCGATCCTACGGCGTCATCTAACTGACGCTAAAGGAAAGCGTCAGTTAGAGGACGCGGTTAGGTTTAGGGGTGGGGGTAGGGTACACCCGATCCTAGGGCGTCATCTAACTGACGCTAAAGGGCCCCTAAAGCGTCAGATATTGAAGCATGGTCAAATGCTTCCCAAGGCGTCAGTTAGGTGACGCCTTGGGAGTGAGAATGGGCTGCCGTACGAGACCAATGTTTTGATGACTTTTCAAAATATTGTGAAAAGAAAAACACTGGATAATTTTATTCACATCTGTATTCATTGCATTTTGTGCTGTTTTACTTAATTTCCCGAGTCAGAACGTCCACAATTGGTAGTTTCAGCAGTGTATAGTGTAAATGCAAAAATCGGATATGGGTCACTTTTAAAAGATGATGTAAGCAGGTCGTCAAAAAAATCGGATATAGTCAGAAAATCGGATTTGGGCATCAAGACCTGCAGTCTAAATGCAGCCATATGTAACATTGCACCTACATGTCTACTAACTCTCATTAGAGTGTTAGTAGAGTATTAGTAGACTGGTAGGGTTAGGGTAAGAATAAGTTGAAATGTACTTGCAAAGTTACTTATAGTCAACAACATGTTCAAAAGGGACCATCAAAATTAAGTGTTACGAGAATTTTTCTTTTTTACAATCATCCACACTGTTAAAAGTTTTAGGGCTCTATCTTGCACCCAGCAAAATTGACTTTATAGGCCGACATGTATCATTCCTCTTTTGCACCCGACACACAGCAGACTTTTCCCTCCACTGACACACATCAGTAAATTAGGGAATGAACTTGGTTCAGCGAAAAGAGGAGGTGTATTCCGGCGCTAATGTTCCCTGGTGCTATTTTACAGTTTCATAATACAATTCCGCCACAGACCAGGAAAAACCTAGTGGCGCGTTATTCAGATGCTGTTTTTAGGGCGCATGCATGGCCATAATGCATGTGCTCAACATTCTCTCATACACAGACGCAGCAGTTCCCATTTTTGCAAGGAAAAATATTACTACACGAGGGAAATCATTGTGGTGTCCATGAAGATGTGAAAAATAGGCATACATTTGGCTTACACATTTACCCAAATTATTATACACCTGTTTAACCGAAGCTAATTTGGGTGGTTTTCTCCCGTCCCCATACAATGTCACTTCTCTGTCTTTTATGGCCCTGACGAGAACGTCGGTCTCCTCGGCTGTGAATCACTCCTGGTGGGCCCCTGGCAAATCCGCCATTATAATAGCAAAAAGTGAGAAAGGGAATGTGAGATGACGCTCTGATTGGTTTATTTCACGTTACGCCTAAACCACACCTATGAGAAATTAACTTCAGACCAAACCATTTTAGATTTGTGCCGAGATCCGCCCACAAAGTTACTTGCATTTCGCGTTTGATAATTGCGTTTTAGATTGTTAAAAGAATGTCCTTAAAGGAATAGTTCACTTTTCAAAAAAACTTTTGCTGAAAATGTACTCACCCCCATGTCATCCAATATATCCATGTCTTTCTTTCTTCAATCGAAAAGAAATTAAGAAATTAAGATTTTTCTCCATATAATGGACTTCAATGGGAACCAAATGGTTCAAGGTCCAAAAGACACTTTCAGTGCAAACTGCAAACTGTTCAAAGGGCTTTAAACGATTCCAGACGATGAATAAGGGTCTTATCATGTGAAACGATCTCTCATTAAAAAAAAAAAAAAGTTTAAGTTTTATAAGCTCAAATGCTCGCCTTGCTCTGCTCTGTGATGGATGTTCGTTACTCTCCTGTTCAAACTCGTTTATCAAAATTATTATTATTTTTTTTTTTCGTGTCATTTGGTTCATTCAACGATGATTGTTTCACTTGATAAGACCCTTATTCATCGTCTGGAATCGTTTAAAGCCCTTTGAACAGTTTGCAGTTTGCACTGAAACTGTCTTTTGGACCTTGAACCTTTTGGTTCTTATTGAAGTCCATTATATGGAGAAAAATCATGGAATTTTTTTTTTCATCAAAAACCTTAATTTCTTTTTATTATACATCTAAAAGAGCCTGGGGTCAAATTGACCCCAAGGAACAGCGATGTTACAAAATTTGTACAGGACTTTGAAAAAATATTAGCAGGTTAATTTTATGTTTACAGAGTTGTCCCCATTAAATTAGGAAAAGTCATTAAATTTGAAGCAAAAAAAAAAAAATTATGTTTTTACAGACGTTAAACATTGAATGGGGTCAAATTGACCCCAAGGATAATAGGAGGGTTAAGTTTTATAAGCTCAAATGCTCGCCTTGCTCTGCTCTGTGATGGATGTTCGTGACTCTCCTGTTCGAACATGTTCATCAAAATGAATGAATATTTTTCCGAGTCAATTTGTTAGTTTCGTTCATTGAATGAACCAAATAACTTGGAAAAAAGATTTGTTCATTTTGATGAACAATTTGAGTCATTTGAGTTCATTTGAGTCACAAACGTGCGTCACAGAAGAGAGCAAGGCGAGCATTTGAGCTTATAAAACTTAAATTTCGTTATTCATTAATTAAATGAGCGATCGTTTCGCTTGATAAGACCCTTATTCATCAACTGGAATCGATTAAAGCCCTTTGAACAGTTTGCAGTTTGTACTGAAAGTGTCTTTTGGACCTTGAACCGTTTGGTTCCCACTGAAGTGGATTATATGGAGAAAAATGCTGGAATGTTTTCATCAAAAACCTTAATTTCTTTTTGACTGAAGAAAGAATGACATGGATATCTTGGATGACATGGGGGTGAGTAAATTATCAGCAAAAGTTTTTTTTTCAAAAGTGAACTACTCCTTTAACAAGCAACTGTTCTCTTAAAGAACCAGTTGTGTCTTTCATTTTAATACTTCGCTGTAAAAATCCACAGTATGTGTGATGTGGTAATTAAAATGTCTAATTATCATTGCACGTCATGGGCAGTTCCAGAATCACTCAAGTGTTGTTTGAAAATCTATCAGCAGTTACCTCCCATACAGGCGTTAATTACGTGATGAGATGTGTATCCTCTACACACACTGTGATCTTGGATCGGGGTTGTTTAGTCTGGCGAGACCCGTATGGCTTTGCTCGTTGATTACTTAAGCGTGGAGTGAGGCAGCGTTCCTTGAGCCAGCAAGACCAGATCTCTTCTCAACAAAAGTGGGGGAAAATAGCATCAAAACAGCGGTTACCAGCATCTGTTTAGCAGAGTAGATCAATTTGAACCTTTGTAAACAGGACATGCACTCTTCAAAGTTGACGATTGTGATCCATGTTTCAAGATCGATACATATGCAGGATTTGTTGACAATGCATTGAGAAAATGAGTGCATTTTTACACCCCTACTTCTGCACAATTCTTAGCTTTCTCAGTTATGGGCCATCATAATTTACCTCACAAACCCATTAGAAACCTCAGTCCTTTAATGTACTTTTGTCCTCCAGACATTTTCTCTTTTGCACTTCTTGCACTAATCCTGAACTTGAATGCAACCCTCTTTGTCAATTCTTTCCAGAGCTCAACATATGTTTGCAGCCCATTGTCTGTATGATTGCCTTGCAATGAGCTTAAGTGTTATTGGCAATGACGAATGATAATCAGATGCACATTGGGTTCAAACAGGTTCTCAGAAGGGCTTTTCTGTTTGTTTGGAGAGGAGCTTATCCTCTGAGCCCAATTGAAGGTAATTATCAAACCGCGCTAAAGCGCCTGCACAAATGAGCTCTCGCTCTGACCTGACGTGACATTTGGATGAGGGTTTGAAGAGTCCTTGGGATCTCCAGATTGCGAGGGACGTGAAGCTTGTTAGTGTTAATGACAGCACAGCTTTCCAAAGCAGTGTAATTTGGGCGTTTGTGTCATAAACCCAGTCGGCTTGACATGCAAGTTCTGCACCTCATGTGTATCACACATGAGGTAGAGAACTTGCATGTCAAGCCGACTATGGACTGATTCTTGAACAGTTTGGAAATCAGACTCAAAATAAATCTTCAATCCAGATGGGTTTTGCTTTTGAGAACATTAACATAGTGTCTGCTTTATGTTTCAAAGCACATTAACGTCATGACAGTGCTTGCAAAACACTGTACTGGTGTTCCTCATTCATTTTCTTCATGGTTAATTCAGCCTTAATGTATAAACTGCATTCAGACTTTAGATAATTTATTATATATATAATAATTATTTGCAGTCTTTGTGATTTGACTATAACATAAAGCCATATAACAATATTGACTTACTGTAATTTGGATGTATTGTGCCGCTCTACTGTAGATGTAATTTCTCTGGATGAACTGGCATTCCTGACTTCATTTTGCTGCCTTGCGAGCACTGTTGTTTCCTTCAGGAAATGCACATCTAGTGTTAAGCACCTATTACACTTTTTTACATTTTCAACTTTCTTTAGTGTGCAATGTTGCTGTTTGAGCATGAAACAAGCTAGTTACAAAGCACAAAGTAAATCCAAAGGGAGTTATTCTCTATTTCAGTGTCATCATTTCCGAACCTCCTGAAACGCATTCATTGTAGTCTTGAGTTTTCTTTCCAGAACGTAGAAGTCACAACATTCCTGTAATGCGGAGTCAACAGAGTTGGGCTCCATGTACAGCAAAAATAAAAAATAAAAAATAAACAAAATGGCGATGTCTGGTTAAGTTGCGGAAGTAATGTGTTGTCGCGATGATCAAGATTGATTGGGTTGATTAGCCTGTTCTTCTTGACTGAACCAATATGGCAAATCTGATCCCATAGTTAGTGTAGTTACAGTAGTGTGTACAGCGCCTCGGGAAGCCTCCGGAGCTGATACATGCCAGTTATGGTCAAGAGCGTTACATTTCTGGTATCAGGCCCAAAAAAAAATGTTGCCATAATGGCGGGCCAGAACATAGTCAAAGGGTTACATGAAAAATGCAACTAGACTTGCCTGTAATAGACTGACAGACAGACAGATTTTTGCATTAAAATATCCCCAAATCACAAGGCCAGTGTTATATATTTAGTTAAGATGATAACTTACAATATTCCAAATGATTCAAACAATGTTTAAATCGCGAGAAAATTGAGATTTTAACCAAGTAAACGGGGCGTGTGAGCAGGGGTGAGCTGGGAGTCGCCAGTCAATCGCGTCATATCCGCGTTACCCCGGTTTCCGCTCGTACTGCGTGTAGTCCTGGACAAATGCGGAAGTTGTAGTTGTTCGTTAGCGTCTATCAAGCAACAAACGTCAGCTTGTTTCGCGCATTTGTTATGAAATGGCGCACAATTATTCTTTAGCGATTGCACCTGGTTGTGTCGACAAAGACAAGTCTCATAAACACAAACGTCAATGAACGGGTCAACCAAACGACCCAAGAAGAATTTGGGACAAGAGAAATAAAACCAGCTCAACATCGGTATGGCATTTCCTAAATGGAGAGAACTTCGTGAAAAACTCTAACTAGAAAGAGACGCCGATCTTGCCTGTGTTTTACTTGACAGTTGAGTAACACCGTGTTCTGTATTCAAATTTCATGTCAGTAAACGATGCAAAACAATTAGTATTATTGTTAGAATGTCTTGTTGTCTATGCATATGATGTGAAAAATCGTAAGGTCATATTCACTGCGAATACTTCTCACAATGTGAACTGTTGGCTGTATCTTAGAAAACAACGTTTATCTGAAAAGTGTTTCAACCGTCCCGGCTCTCCCCTAACATCTGTGATAACTAATTTACTTTTAAACCTTACTTTTCTTGCGGTTATTTCAGTTTAATGAAAAACAAGCATGTCATTAAACGCAACAGTTATGGAAATCGAACTTTACATCATCCATGACAACTAATGTTCGATTCCCGTCTGACTGATTTATCCACGGTGGAGTTGAAAACAACAGTTCCCATCATTCCGCGTTCCACCACGGCATCATCAAGCAAAGCCGTTGTTGTTGTTTTGAATGTAGCACCCTCTAGCGGCATAAAATCTCTAGCGCCCTCTAGCGGCATAAAAGTTGTCTTTTGAATGCCAGCCCATTCTCACCCTAAGGCATCACCTAACTGACGCCTTGGGAAGCATTTTGACCATGCTTCAATATCTGACGCTTTAGGCGCCCTTTAGCGTCAGTTAGATGGGATCTAACTGGATCCCTAGGATGTAACCCTACCCCCACCCCAGACCTAAACCTAACCGCGTCCTCTAACTGACGCTTTCCTTTAGCGTCAGTTAGATGGCGCCGTAGGAAACCATGTAACTGAGGCTAAAGGGTGCCTAAAACGTCAAATATTGAAGCATGGTCAAAGGTGACGCCTTGGGGTGAGAATGTGTTGTTGAATGCTGACAGGGATTCTGCATTCCGGATGAGGATGGGCAGATCATTCCACCAACATGGAACCGTGGATAAGAATGTTCTGGAGAGTGATTTTGTGCCTCGCTGTGATGGTACCACGAGCCGTCGCTCAATGATCGATCGTAAGCTTCTGGTAGGGTAGTGGGCGATCTGTAAGCTAGTGTCATGCCTTGAACTTGATGCGAGCAGCGAGTGGTAGCCAGTGCAGGGAGATGAACCCACGAGTGACGTGGGCACTTCTGGGCTCATTGAAGACAAGACGAGCAGCAGCATTCTCATTTGTAGAAGTTTAGTTGCACATGATGGAAGTCCAGCCAGAAGAGCATTGCAGTAATCAAGCCTAGAAATGACTAGGGCCTGGACAAGAAGCTGTGTCGCCTGCTCATTTAGGAAAGGCCTGATCCTCCTGATGTTGTGCATTGCAAACCTGCATGATCGAGTTGTCTTTGTAATGTGGTCTGTGAAGGTCAGCTGGTCGTTAAAGATTACTCCAAGATTTCTGACCAACCTTGATGGGGTGATTGAGGAAGAATCTAGCTGGATAGTGAAGCTGTGCTGCAGGTACTATAGGATAATCTGGTTGAAATGAGAGGTAGAGCTGGGTATCATCAGCATAGCAATGGTAAGAGAAACCATGTGCCTGTATGATGGGTCCCAGTGATGTGGTGTAAATGGTGAGGAGGGGTCCAAGCACTGAGCCCTGGAGAACCCCTGTGGCCAGTTGATGTGCTTTGGATACTTCGCCTCTCCATGCGACCCTGAGAGATAGGACTCAAACCACTGGAGTGAAGTTCCAGTGATGCCCAGTTCACAGTGTCGTAGGCAGCAGACAGGTCCAGGAGAATGAGAAGCAGCTTCAATTTGGAAGCAGGTTTTACGATCCGCAAGGCTTCTGTGAGTGACAGTAATGCGGTCTCGGTTGAATGCCCTTTCTTGAAGCCAGATTGGTTGACATCCATCTGGTTGTTCAGAGACAGGAAAGATGATACTTGGTTGAAAGCAACTCGTTCAAGTGTTTTCCCAATGAATGGTAGGAGAGAGACATGTCTGTAATTCTCTAAAAGTGATGTGTTTAATGTTGTTTTTTGAAGCAGTGGAGTTACCTGAGCCCGCTTAAATGCTGTAAGAAAAATTCCAGTGTGTAGGGAAGAGTTGATAATGTCTGTGAGAGCTGGTAGAAGTGTAGGAGAGATGGCTTGTAGAAGGTGAGAGGGGATGGGGTCTAGAGGGCAGGTGGTAGGATAACTGGAGTGTAAAAGTTTAGATACTTCTTCCTTGGTTAGTGGAGAGAAGGATGAGAGAAGGTTATTGGTTATGGGAGTGCTTGGTCTGGGTTCCTGTGTGTGTGGATTAGAAAACTGACTGCTGATAGTTGTTGTTTTGTTAGTGAAGAAGTAGCAATTATGGCGGAGGTTGGGGTGGTGGAAGTGGAGGTGGACAGAGGAGAGAGTTGAATGTCTTAAAGTGTTCGTGTGTTAGGGGGAGTGTTGATCTTGGTGTGGAAGAATGAAGATTTTTCAGCGTGAACATCAACCGAAAAGGCAGAGAGCAGAGATTGATGTAGTAGGAGAGTCATTAACAAAAAGCCACATTTGTGTGGCAGTGTCCAGGTTTTACACTGGGTGAATTAATAAAGCAGTAGTGACACAGACAGTCTTGCTAAAACACACATATCTGAGAGATGCGGAGCTCAAAAATAAATGAGGACTTGAATAAGCCTTGAGTTTTATTTCCTCTTTCCATATTGTGAATAATAAATGTGTATCATTTGAATTTGCTTGTTACATAATGAAGCCTAACTTATTTTAAAAATTATTTGAAGTAGCCTACTTTTACACTCCTTGGAATTATTCCTTGGCACCCTTTTATTGTTTGCATGCTAGATGTACGCTATTACGTCGTGGGCAGAGTGATGTTAAAGAGCCCCTGTCATAGCATTTGAAATGTTCCTATTTTTGTTTTAAGAGTTCCCAAAAACAGTTTAACGTGCATGCAAGGATAAACACGTTATTTGTCTTATAATATGCATTTATTTTTAACTGATTTGCTCAACGACTTCCAAATGACTCGTTCGATGATTCATTTTCCCAAACACCCCCTTTGAGTGTCGCGAATCTGCGGCGATTGGTCAAATGACCCAGTCAGTTGTTATTGGTAAACCGTAGGCAGAGACTGTCGGCAACGGAACGCCCATAACCAGGATTATAGCTTGTCAAGTGTTGAAAATTGTATATGTTGTTTGAACAAACGTGTCAGAAAAAGTGCACTTTCCACACGGTCCCTTACTCGCGTCTCCGTCAAGAGCAAGCTTTCCCGGCGAAACTCACATTGCGGCGGTTTTTGAGGGACAGTACTTATTATATAGAGCGAAGTCATATTTGGCTAAGTCGATTAGGAGGTAATTGCCATTTTTTCGATGAATGTCTGGTGAAAACAAAACAAACTTTTCCCCGCTTAGAAGCTGCGCGGAGTGTATACAACACACACAACACAATATAACCAGTGGTGGAGGAAGTACTGAATCTCAGTACTTAAGTAAAAGTACAAATATCCAGATAAATATTTACTTTAGTAAAAGTAGAAGTAACACAATGACAACCATACTTAAGTAAAAAGTAAAAAGTACCTGATTTTAAATGTACTTTACCTATTAAAAGTAAAAGTACTTGCATAACAATTTATTCTCTTAATGTCTATTTTCTAATAATTAATAAAACATTTAATTCGAACTCATTCCACCTAATACTCCTATAATGATGTTCAATAACGATGGAAAAAAAATGTTGTCACCATTTCTTCCATTACACATCATGCTTATCCTTACTATATGTTAATAACTATGTTTGGCAGTAAACACGATTAATTTATGGTGTTATTCTGAACCTCTTGGCTTGCCATAATCCTTACCAAACGTATATTACACAAAGTGCGTTTCTATGCACGTAAAAACAAATTTCCGCATATAAATTGCACGATAAACGCACTGCGTGCGAGACGCATTTAGTTGATGTATCTATGGCAACCAAACGTCACTGGTGAGACAAACGTGCAACGGACAGACGTTTTCACGTTCACGTTTTGGCAGGGGAAAAACTGATCAGAAAATATAACAGAAGTTGTAGAAATGTAGTGGAGTAGAAAGTATAATAATTGCTGCAAAATGTAACGAAGTAAAAGTAAAAAGTATGCACTATTTATTTTACTTAAGTAAAGTAAAGATACGTGAAAAATGTACTTAAGTAAAGTAACAAAGTATTTGTACTTCGTTACATTCCACCACTGAATATAACTATATTGTACATGCTACAGAAAACATAACAGCAAACATTATCAATATTACTTACAGATTCGGAGGAAGACGAACCTGATCCATATACACTGGATTGCAAATATTACTCGTTACAAATATGAACTCTGACCACTGATTCTTCACATGCTCATCCCTGGACAATGGAAACAAGTGGCTGACCTGTCTTTGCAATGTAGAACACAACGTCTTCTCGACATGATGCGATTCAGCTGAAGTATTTGAATGTGTTCTCGACGTCACTTCAAGTTTACACTTCCGTATGCGCGCGCAGTTGTTGGGAGCGGCCAATGACCTCTCTACGTCACGATGTAACAGCTAATGACTCGTTTCAAAAACAATTCATTTCATAGACTCAGAGTCGACTCTCACTTTTGAAAGACAATAACTTTATATACGGTGCACTTTCAGATATAAATCTTTGCAGGATGTTTTCATTCCCTTAGAGCTATATTACACACTATATGAACAGTCATTTTCAAAAATCCATGATAGGGGTTCAAATGACACTATCAAGGAGTCTAAAGAGGAAAGTTGACCGTGAAAATAGGGCATAGCCTACAAAGAAGAATGGAAAGAAATGCGTTCATCCTACCTACAGTAGTTGTATGAATGCAAAGCTTGTGAGTCTAATCTGCAACAAAGCAATCCACAGCCTCTTTTGAATAACTTTCAGAACTTTTCAAATTAAAAGCTATCTATTTATCTCAAAATAAAACAATGCAGCAAAAACGTGGCAAAATGTGAGTGTGACGGCACAATATTTTGAAGACGAAGTGATTGTGAGTATCTGTTGCTGTCATGACCGATCTCATTCATGACAGATATTTCATTGTGTTGTTGCTTGCGGGGCAGTTTTAGCCCGCGGGCCGCCTGTTGCTGACCCCTGCTGTAGGCGGTAGAGCAATCGCAACAGACTGGGGCCAGCTGACCAATCAGAGCAGACTTCTCTTTAGGAAGGCAGGTTTTAAAGAAACCAAATCTAAAACTGTGTTCAGATAGAGGTTGAAAACAGGTGCTGCAAAAATAAAAGAATGTTTGTTTGTTTTTTTAATTACATGATGTAAACATATTTTAGTAGACTCTAAACAGAATTATGAACTTGTAAATGAGAATACAGTAATAGAACCCCTTTAATGTTGTGGATGTGAAGACTGCGAGGCATTGACCAGTGTCTTTTCTCTCTAGTCAGGTTTAATTAGAACTCAGGATCAGGATTACTTCCTGAAGCCACTGCATCCACATCAGGTACTTCTGGAGAACTTCTCAGCACCATCTGACCACCATCCCCACATCCTTTACAAGAGATTCATGCCACCACAGACGAGCAAAGGCAGATCCAGGAGGTCTTCTGAGCTAACGGCGGTCAGCAGAAAAGATTCAGCAGTCCCGTATCTGTGGAGAACCAGCAGACAAGATGAGAGACGCACACCCACACAGACGGATCCAGAGGAGAACCAGCTTACCCCTCAAAGTCACGACAACTTCAATTACACTACTCAGCAGAGACAGCACTTCTGTGGACGACGGAAGAAATGTATGTAAGGACATTCTCTCTCCAACTGCACCTTCAAACAGGGTTGCTTTTGCATTTCACGGTTCAGGTCTAGTAGCTAGACTGTCATTAGGAGGGGAGGGGTTGTATTGTAAAAAGGTCAAAGCTGTTCAAGGGTCAGCTTGAACATGTTTTCATGACATCATCACACCTGTATTGTGTTTGGTCAGGGATGAATTATCTTCACCTACTCTAAACAAACACCACATCCTCACACCGCATGTGAACCCTGAGTGATATTTTACAAACCGAGTAACCAAATCTTATGTGGGATGTGAGGTAACAGCTAATACATTTTGACACACATGGCGTGCATTAATGTCTTGTATGGGCCTCAGCTTTCCAGACACAGATTCAGCTTTTTGCTGACCTAGTAATGCATTTTCTTTGGGGAACCAGTGTGACTGTGTGATCTAGTGTTGATATTGTCTTGGTCCTCTGTTTTAGATATGCCTAAACCTCCTGAGGAAGATATCTATATTTTCCCGGATGAATATAAGTTCATGCCCAGAGGGAAGCGAGCCATTACGTTTAAACCTCATCCAAACCAGAGGCTGAATGTGGAGACGCTGGTGGTGGTCGACCGCACCATGATGGACAATCATGGCCATGAGAATATAACCACATATGTCCTCACTGTTCTTAACATGGTAAGATGCATGTAATGAATCTGTCCATCCATCAATTAATCCATCCATGCATCCATCCATCCATCTGTCTGTCCATCCATGCATCTATCCATCCATCCATTAATTACATGCATCCATTCACCCATTCATCGACCCATACATACATGGATCCATCCATCATCCATGTATCCATCAATCCATCCGCATCCATCCCTCCATGCATTCGTCCCTCCACGCATCCATCCCATGCATACACACATCCCTCCTTCTATGCATCCATTTGCCCATACATATCCCCATCCATTTATCCATTACATCGATCCATGCATCAATGCATCCATCCATCCAGTTCCCAGTTTTCTGCAAAAAAAAATGCTGGGTTGTTTGAACCCAATTTTGGGTAAAATATGGACAAACCCAGCCATTGGGTTACATTTTTAAATTACATTTTTAACCCAATGGCTGGGTTTGTCCATATTTTACCCAAAATTGGGTTCAAACAACCCAGCATTTTTTAGAGTGTGTGCTCATGTATGTTTCTATTGCATGGAAAAGCATGTCTAGTTTAGGTCAAAGCATTTGATTGACCAAACAGACTAAGTAATGATTTCTAAAAGTCAAAGTGAGTCTCTTTGGGATGAGCACACTGAAAAAACTTAAGCACACATGAAAACAGGCTTTTTGAAAGTGTGTTAAAAGTGTTTTACAAAGGATCAGTGAAATACTGACACGTGAAACCAATCTGGACGCCTCTTGTGTTGGTGTCAACGAAAAGAAAGACAAAATAGCAGAACTTAAAAGTGTGTGTATTTATGTTCCCTGAGCACTTTAAACCATCTCAGGGACTTTCTGTTTCAAAGCCCAGTGAAATGTGGGATTAGGGATTCCCTTAAGTACATGTGGTATGCCTCCAGAGATATGACACTTTGAAGAATAGCCACACACTTCTCATTTTTCAAACTGAGTTTATATGCCTGCACGTTTATGCACAATCCTGGAGCCTTATGCTGATTTTTCTGCATTGTTTCTCCAAAAAGGTCTCAACACTTTTCAAAGATGGCACGATTGGAGGTGACATCCATGTTGTAATTGTTGGGCTAATACTGCTGGATGAAGACCAGGTGAGTTTAAGGTGCTATAAATGTTATTGCAGTGGAGATTTTTGAAAACAGAGTAAAAGATCTTGATAATGTGTGTTCAAATGAATATATTACACCAACACCAAGTGCATTTTTGTAAAATGAATGAGAATTAAAGCCCTCTGGAGGCGATTGACGTCATGGACCGTGAGAGGTTTAGATAACACAGAGCTTTGAAGCCGAATGAAACATTGCTTCAAAAGGTGGATTTTATTGTCCTTGAGAGGCTTGTCTCTTTCACTCTTTTAGAGACGCTCCATCTAAACAGGTCTCATTTTTATGATGACAGTTTAATTGGATACACAGCATTCCGTTGGATTCCAGCCAGACGAGGGACATGTCTGTGGGAAAGCGGCCCAGTATACGGCTGAAGGGCTCTGTTACTGATACACCTGTGCTAATGTTAATGAAGTTCACGTTAGCCACCAGTCGAGGAATGCAGAAAATTACCCTCATCCCCCTTTTGATTGGAGTAATTAGCAACAGTCACTCAGGATCAGTGATGAGGGGCTAATTACCTACAGTGTAGACTCATTCACTGAGGTGGGGTCAGCAGAGGCAGCCGGTAATTGTTCTGCCCAGAGCTTGATAAGCAGTTTGAGTTAGGCTACAAATATACTAATCTGAGTAACAGATTACAAACACATAGATTTATAGAAACAGATAGATTAGAAAACCAACCCGATCTCACGGGAATTCGTACGAATTTTACGAGGTGGCTAATTCGTAACAATTCATACGACCTCAGTCGTACAAATTAGTACAATTTTTGCTAAATCGTACATATTTTACGAATTGGCCAATTCGTATGAATTCGTACGAATGACCTACCCCTGTCCCCGCCCCTAAACATAACAGTCACGTGGGTTTAGACAAATCGTATGAATTCGCACAAGTGAGGTCGTACGAATTAGTACGAATTAGCCACTTTTTAATCACTCGTACGACTTCGTACGAATTGGTCGTGAGATAGGGTAGTAGAAAACACATATGTTTCTCTTTATTTTGGCCTTCTCTACACATTGAGACATTGTTTTTTGTCCTTTGAAAACGAACATTTTTGAAGCTGTTTTCCCAAGTGTATACATTTGTTGTGTAGTAGACTGTGAAAACTGAGGTATTTGAAAACAATGACACGTTTTGTCGCACATTGTGCCAACCTATTGACATCTATGGCTGTGCCGGTAGTTTCACACTGTGGCGGCTGGTGGGTTTTAAAATAGAGGAGGCAAGCAGTCGGATCTCCTCCCTAAGATTTTTAACTACTTTAAATTGGCTTTTAGTCAGAAAAAAATACTGTAAATGACACACAGCAAGACTTTAAAGGGTTAGTTCATTCAAAAATTATTACTCACCCTAATGTTGTTCCAACCCCGTAAGACTTTCGTTCACCTTCGGAACACAAATTGAGATATTTTTGATTAAATTTGAGAGCTGTCTCACTCCTCCATAGGCTTCTATTGTATTTGAAACTTGCCGGCCCAGAAAGTTATCAAAGACATTGTTAAAATAGTCCAAGTGACTACTATAGGGCTGGGTATTGAGACAAATTTCACAATTCAATTCGATTTCGATTCACAAGCTTGCAATTCGATTTGATTTCGATTCGATTTGATTCAATATCGAGTATTTTGGATGTCAGTTACAATAAATGGCAATTTTTCTCAAGGGAATCAAATCTCTTAAATGCTGTAAACTATGGTCTATATATTATATAGCAGGGGTCACCAAACTTTTTTCTCTGGGGGCCACATTATCGTTCCTGACTGTGATGGGGGGCCGGGCTATATAAAATAGAATTGTGTGACCAAGACCAAACTGACCACCAGCAGGCCTCATAGTAGAGATTACTAGCCTGGCACAGCCATATTTGTTTATCATTAATAGTTGTTTGCAAAAGTAGTAATCGAGTCTTCACACTTTGTTTTAATTTGAAATACCACAGATTTTCCATTTATTTATTTTCGAATACAAATAACATCAAACCTGTCAAGGTAAGAAACATCTGCCTAGTTGAGGTGAGTGGCACTGGTAAGGATGAATGAAAAATTATAAATTATAGGTAGGCCTGTTACTATTTATAATAATTGTGTACAGCACTTAATAAAGGTCAAATAAATAGGCCTATAAAATAAATAAATAAACATTGAAATTATAACAACAACATGAGTAATAGAACTAGTCAGCTCTTATGCCTATCCAGGTGAGCATGCTCAATAAACAACAAAATACCAAATGCAGACATGTTATTATTTTCCAAAAAGCAATTTAAAAAAATAGGCCATGACGACTTTTGGGGATTGCCGGTTCAAGTAGTGGGGGGCAGAGGGGTTGGGGGGCCAGTCAAAGGGGTGTGGCGGGCCTGATTCGGCCCGCGGGCCTTAGTTTGGTGACCCATGTTATATAGTCTAGTTGTAGCCTACTAGGCTTCATTAGCCTAATATGAAGCTAATACTGTAATTAACTGTTTTGTAGCTATACAAACACTTAAATTACACTTTTATTTATTTTTATAATAAGAAGATTATATGAAATATAAACATTTAAATGGTGGCTGTCATAAAAAACTTGCCATATTTATTCAAATATGCATTAAATATTGAAGAACACTGACAAGTGTGGACTAACGAGTTTATGTGGGTTTTCTGAGGTAAATATGACGATACATGACATTGATTACAAGCTGTTTAACTGACGTCTTTCCACGGTTGAAACGCAGATTGAGCGAATCAATGTGACATGATAGGGATTTCGATAAGTTGTACTCTATCTTTAACACACTTTCAGATGCTCCTTCATGTTTATTTGGCGCTGTGACTGGTATTATTAAGCCGGAAGAGAGATCAGCGCTGCTGGTTCTCTGGAGCTGTGCCAGAGCGATCTCACGCCACAGCGCCAAAACGGCAAACCGCTATTTATGTTTTTGAATTTCTAAAGAAAATGGACGTAATTTGAAAATTGAGACTTTGTTTCATATCAATAGTAACAAAGGACAAAGATTAATTGCGATCTGTTGGATGCGCGCAGCCGTGATACAATCTCTCATTCATTCAAATGAAACAGGATGACTAATCGATTCTTGAGATTTAAGAATCGATATCGGTTTGTAAAAATGAGAATCGATTAATATCGAGGAATCGATATTTATTACCCAGCCCTAGTGACTACAGTGGCTCAATCATAAGTTTATCAAGTGACGAGAATACTTTTTGTGCTCGAAAAAACCCTTGAATAACGACTTTATAAAACTATTCATTTTCTTCTGTGTGAGCCTCTGATGTGAGTTCACCTATAGTGTAATAGCACAGCGCTTCTGGGTTGTACATCAGAACGTATGCTCACTATTGGCCAGCATCACACACATGACCAGCATCGTCCAACAGTGAGCGTTCTGACATACACAACCCAGGTGTGCTGCGCTGTTACACTAGTTGAACTCACGTCAGAGGCCCATACGTAGTTGGTACATCAGTGGTAGAAATGCAAGCTAATTTCTTTTTGATGATTGGTTAACATACCAAGGGAGGCTAGCCTCCTCTGCCATGTTGCTTTTCTCAACACTCCTAATCGCTGAAAGTGAAATACTCGATGCTGATAGGCTATTTATTTTTTTACCAATGGAGGCTATGAATTTGCCTCCCCGTCTCTATATGCTCAGACTCGCGTTTCGTAGATTCGGCCCATTCAGGGAAGAGTGCGGTAGTTACACTTACAATAAATACACATTCTGAGACATTTCAGCCCGTTCACATCCCAAAGCGTCATATACTGATGCTTTTGACAATGCGTATACATCCAACGCACATGGCACCTTTTAGCGTCAATATGAGATGCAGATAAAAATGGGCCAGAAGGCGCCTCCTAGTGGTCTAACCCTAACCCTACCTCAGACCTAAACCTACCCATAACTGAAGCGTGTTATATTGATGCTAAAGGGTGCCATGTGCGTTGGCAAAAGCGTCAGTATATGACACCCTAGGATGAGAATGCGTTGGACATTTTCACCTCAAAATTGTGGGTAGGCTGTGCCTCCTCTGATGAGCCGCCACTGCTTTAACTTAATTTATGCAAAGATGAGAGAAAATTTACAAAAAAAAATTACTTAAATTTACTAAAATGTACTTTTGTCCTGATGGCAACTGTGTTTTAGACCATATGAATAGCGTTTGAGTGCGGCCTAGACACAGTAAGTGGTGAGTTATGTTGCTAATAAAATTATCATCCCAGAAGCATAGCATGCTTCAACTTTATTAGCATGACAGCAACTTTATTATGTCTTGTCTATCTGTATCATCTTGTTAGCTTTTATGATATAGCCTATTACACATACGCTGTAAGATGATTTTAGCGTTGGATGAGAATTTTTTGGAAAAAGGGCGTTTTGAAATGCATCTGAGTTAATTTAGATGTAGCCTTAGTCTCCCAACACTAGTCCCTAGTTAGAGTTGAGTAAGTTAATAAATACATCTTTAACCATGTAATTAGATTACTAAATGAAATACTCTCTCTCAAATGTATTGCATTACTATCCTCGAACAGTTCAACAATCCAAGGATAGGCATGAAACTTCTCTTTTAATTCTTTCAAATAAATAATATAAAGTTGCATAAATTCTTTTTACATAGGGTTACATTAAAAACATACATTTCATCAGTAGATGTTATATTTTGATGTTAAATCCACTATTGATTTAAATAGAATTGTTCTAGTCTACACAGTATTTAATGCAATTACATCTACTCTTAAATCTTAACTCTACTTCCTCAGGATGGACTAGTGATTAACCATCATGCTGACCACACTCTGAACAGTTTCTGCCAGTGGCAGTCAGGTTTGGCTGGGCAAGGAGGTCGCCGTCATGATCATGCCATCCTGCTAACTGGTCTGGATATTTGCTCCTGGAAGAATGAACCATGTGACACTCTGGGTAAGGACGACATCTGCTGATTTGACATGTGCTTAAAGGACGTCTTTGACAGATATTCAAGTTTTAGATGCATGTCTTGACATGCCCTAAGTGTTCACCTTTGTGAAATTTGTCAGTTCCATCTTAAAGGATTAGTTCACTTCAAAATGATTGTTTTATTATTATTATTTACTCACTCTGAAGATGTTTCAAAACTATATAAATTAACATTTTTCTGCTGAACACACACACACAAAAAAAAAAGATATTCTGAAGAATGTCGGAAACCAAACATTTGATGTACCCCATTGTCTTCCATAGTATTTCTTTTCCTACTATGGAAGTCAATGGGGTTCATCAACTGTCTGGTTACCGACATTCTTCAAAATATCTTCCTTTGTGTTCAGCAGAAGACAGACATTTATAAAGGTTTGATACCTAGGGAACGCAGGGTGAAATGGTTATAAATGTGAAATGTAATTCTGAAAGTTAGAGTAAATGCAACCCAAAGAGACTTGCACTATTTATAATGCCATTACTAATAATCAAACCGGATTAATGTTGAGAAATAAAGAAACGCTGCTCACTGCTCATGTCTGACAAACTTTAGTGGCTTTAAAGCTCTCTGCAGTTTCATATTGAAAATTTCACTTTGGTTTTATTCTTGAAATGTTTCTTAAAGGAGTAGTTCACTTTTGAAAAAAAAAAACTTTACTCACCCCCATGTCATCCAAGATATCCATGTCTTTCTTTCTTCAGTCAAAAAGAAATTAAGGTTTTTGATGAAAACATTCCAGGATTTTTCTTCATATAATGGACTTCAATGGGAACCGAACAGTTCAAGGTCTAAAAGACACTTTCAGTACAAACTACAAACTGTTCAAAGGGCTTTAAACGATTCCAGATGATGAATAAGGGTCTTATCAAGCGAAACGATCGCTCATTTAATAAATAAATAACAAAGTGTACGTTTTGTAACCTCAAATGCTCGCCTTGCTCTGTTCTGTGACGCACGTTTGTGACTCTCCTGTTCGAATTCGTTCATCAAAATGAACGAATCTTTTTCCGAGTCATTTGGTTCATATATATGTATATATTAAGAATTTAAAGAGACATTGTATTAAATATTAAAAATATTACGTTAAACATATCTTGGACATTGAGAGCCAAAATGTGTAAAATTCTAAATGCATTTCAAAAAATACATATTGAAGAATGGGTGGTCAATGGAAACTCCCAGCCCTAATACTGATCTTGTAGGTACTGTAGCTGGCCTATTATTGGACACTTTTGCCCAGTGTTTAAATTAATAATGGCTGATAGTGAATATCACATTAGGCATAAGTTACTGAAATACTTCCCTTGTGACAGTGCCACTTTAAGCTGATGCCAGGTTTTATTGTAATCGTGTACAAAAGAGTAAGAACACATAGATAGGTGTGGTGTGACATTTAAGATTAATGACCTAAAATATACTGTTTGTCTTGTGATGACTGCGCTTAGTCATCACTTAGGCTACTGCTAAATTTCCAAATTATTAGAGGTACCGTAACAACCTTTTTCTCTAATAACCTGTTTCCTATGAGAGCTCGAGCTGTGTTCTCCACCCTGTGCCACATAAAAGAATCTCTCCCTGCTAACCCCTAACCCCATTAGCAAAGCTAGCCATGCCCCTCCAATGCAAGGCCGCAGTTCAAAGGCTGCTGAGAACACAACATTTGTGGAGTGTCAATGATTAACACTTGAGCGCAGACTGCGGCTCGCACAGCTCACGCTTGGAGGTGAAGGGGTCATGGGAGATTTCACGTCCCTCACAGGTCATGGACTGGATGATTAAAGAGCTACACCGAACCTTTGATACAACCGTACCGTACCGCTAGTCTGAGAAAACCACTGAACGCAACATGAATTACCCTCATGCATCATTTCTGCATGACAGTTTCTTGAGAGCGAGGAATATTGAAAGATATAACATTACATATGATGAAAATGTTGTTTATTTTATTGAGACCTTTTACAGTAAAATAAATAAGTAAATCAATTGTAATGGGGCCTGGAAGACATTTTTAGTAAAGTGATTTATTTATTTTTTTGTCCCAAATATGATTTTCAATAAGGCTGGAAGACAAATAAATCACAACATGTTCTGGTACAACACATTTGAGCAATACATGTAAGTATTTTATCACTTGGTGCGTATGTGTCAAAAAACAGCACATATTTTAAGCGATTAAATCAAAGGAAAATAAATCAGACTCCTTTGGTCCTTTTGGGGTTTGACTTTGTTCCAACGCTACACTGGGCTTCATCTCCATAGGTTTTGTATTAAAGAGTTAGAAAGTCAGAATTTGTCATAAAATACAGTTCTCTTAGATCTAAGACCAGTATTGCAACACGTATAGAATTGTTCAAAGCATTTTGTGAGGTTGCCTTTCTATTATTTTTTTATGCCTTCCACAGTTAATATACTACTCCTAGTTGTAGAAGGTATAACATACAGTATAATGTGTTTCAGATTCATACTGGTTGAAGTAACTCATATATCTGTTCAGATTTCCTGCGACTGACTCAAAACAACTGGATTTGATCTTTATCTTGAACTGGCAGTTGTGAAACAAATACTCTCGAAATCTTGATCTGATTACATCAGTCCATCACTAGCCACCCCACACTTATGTTTATTGCCGTCTCACTTAATTATATTATGGACACTACTGTTCAAAAGTTTGCAGTTAGCAATCTTATAAAAAGTCACATTAAATACCATTATAAAGTTTAAAAATTGCTGTTCTTTTCAAATTAAAATTCATCAAAGAATGTTGATTGTAATAATAAGCAAATCCGCATATTGGAGTGATTTCTGAAGTGTCATGTGACACTGAAGACTGGAGTAATTATACTGAAAATTCAGTTTCGCCATCACTGGAATAAATTACATTTTAAAATATATTCCCATAGAAATCAGTTCTTTAAAATTGTAATAATATTTCACATAAATACAGCCTTGGTGAGCATAAAAGGCTTAACCCCTTAACTGTCACCGTCCCGGTACCGGGACGCCTAACTTTACTTCGCTATATTTCTATTAAATCCTAATCTAATTATGACAAATTATATATTTTTGGAAAGGTCTAAGACTTCTGATTAAATATTCTACCCCTGTTTTGTGTTAAAAAATTATGTAGGAAGAGTAATTAATGAATTTATGACAAGAGTGCACCTAAAAAAATCTGCATCATAACAGGAGGTCTGACCTTTGTCACAAAAAGTTGATGCACCCACTTTTAATCATTGAAACTTCTGTTTTTATGCTAAAAGTTCATAATAAAACATATAATCTAGTATTTTTCAATAAAAAATAAAAAGTATAGTATAACATTATCCTCTAAAAATTATAATATAAATGTATATATTATCCTCTTAAAATATAATAATATTTTTTATCGCCTTTTTTATTATATCACATATTTTAGTAGTTATCATAAATTAGGTATCATTTGAAAGCTTATAAACTCAGAATTCATCCTGTGAAAACCATTTTATAATTGAACGTTGCGTTACCATAGAAACGTAATTATTTTATGAGGCTCCTCCCCTTTTGGGCATCCTTATATTTCATAATTTATGATCAAAAACCTTTTCTAATCTTGACAAAACACATATTGTCAGAAAGGTCTGAGTCTCAAGGTTCCAAATTTTGTGACAAAATTGATATTTGGACAGAAATGTATTAAATTTGTTAAGGCAGAATGTACACAACTAAATTCAATGGAATTCAATGGCACCCGGTGGCTATTTTTGGTACTACGCCTAAACAAAATCTCATGGGAACTTCAATTTTTGTGATATCAACTTCAAATTTGGAACATAACTTGGTTAGATTTATGACTTTGATTTTATAGTAATTTTAGAGTAAAAATATTTTGTAAAATATATATTTTATATAAAATAAAAAAATATAGTACAGTATACTTGATTTACTGTGAATTAAAACTTCCATAACTTTTTCATACTTTAATTTTTTGAAGTGTTTTCACTTCAGCAAAAATCTGCTGAGTGTTTTCTTTAAAAAAAGATCAAATTTGGGTATATATTCCAAGGCATTCTTGAATTACAACCATTTAAGTGTGAATAGAGCATTTAACCCCCATTCTCAAAAAAAAAAAGGGGGGGGGGTGACAGTTAAGGGCTTAAGATACATTAAACAATCTTACCAACCCCAAACTTTTGAACTTCGGTGCACCGTTAGACGATATGAGATGATCAGGTATATATTTATTTTTGACAAGTTTTTGGCCTGACTTATAGCCATCATCATTAATTAATTAATTAATCCATTCATTCATCCTTCCATTTATTGTTTCAATTTCAGGTTTTGCTCCAATCAGTGGAATGTGCAGTAAGTACCGCAGCTGCACGATCAATGAAGACACAGGTCTTGGTCTGGCCTTCACAATTGCCCATGAATCTGGCCACAAGTAAGAGTCAACTTTATAATTAACCTCTATTATATTCCCTCCTGTATTGGATCAACGAAAGCCTTGTTTTCCACAGCTTTGGAATGGTCCACGATGGCGAAGGCAATGTGTGTAAGAAGTCAGTTGGAAACATTATGTCTCCCACCTTGGCTGGACATAATGGTTTATTCTCCTGGTCATCCTGTAGTCGACAATATCTAAACAGATTTTTAAGGTGAGTAAAGACTTTTTTGACATCTAGGATCTGTTTCCCAAATAAGTTTTGAAAAGGCAGTATAATGATCTATTTTCTTTTTCAATGCATTGACACAATTACAGTGTTGTAAAAACATAAACGTTCAAATGCTTTACCCATTGGCAGCCCAAAGTGGCATTAAAAAAAAAAAAAACAGTGCAAATATTAACAACATGCCCTTTACTAAGCATCTCCTGTCCATTAGTCATCCATGCAGAATCACCCAGCGTGAGCCCAATGAGAGTCTAGACACCAACCTCATCTTTTAAAAGTAGTATTTGTAGTGCTGTTTTGGTTGTGATACGTAAAAGCAAGCAGCTCCAGCAGGTTTTAAATTTCATTTTCTGTCTGAGAGCCACGTCTGTGCTCGTGAAAGTGGATCAGCTTGACCTTTTGCCCTTAAATTAACCAACGTGTCAAATGAACCAGCCTCGTGCTCCGTTATCGTGATGAGCTCATCTTGGTGAAGCTCCTTGGCAGCGAGCTGAAATCAGTAGTTCTAGGCCTCAGCAGGAGAGAGTAGGGGATTCCTGGCCAGGCGTTTGTTAGATGCTCAGTTGCTTTACCTGTTTCCTGATAGCATTGTGGTTGACAGTTGCAATTGGATTCCTGTCAGTCTTGAGATTTAGTAAATGTGAAAAAAGTCATTAAAAAAGTTAGGTAGCTCAAACCATAGTCGGTGCTAGCAGTGTCTCGATCGTGGGTTTGATTTCTAGGGAATGCATGAAATGATAAAATGTACACCTTGATAGCAAAGCGTCTGACAAATGCATAAATGTATATGTAAAGTGTTTAAGTTCTTAAGGATTCTCGGATTTCATTGCATGTTCTGAGTTCATGGGACTCGCAAACTCTGTAAAGGCCGCTTGTGCGGAAGCTGCAGTCGGACAAGGTCCATTTTCAGCTGAACTTTCGGAGAGAACTCCATTAGATTACACAGGCAAAATATAAGTACTCTGCCATAGACTGCTGCAGGGATGACACATTTTTATAGGCCAGACCCCGTAAACGATTTTAGCACTTACAGTTCCATTAACCTGAAGTCAAAGGGCTTTTTTTCAACTCAATGGGCTTATGGTTAACCCCTTAACTGTCACCCCCCCCCCTTTTTTTTTTTGAGAATGGGGGTTAAATGCTCTATTCACACTTAAATGGTTGTAATTCAAGAATGCCTTGGAATATATACCCAAATTTGGTCTTTTTTTAAAGAAAACACTCAGCAGATTATTGCTGAAGTGAAAACACTTCAAAAAATTAAAGTATGAAAAAGTTATGGAAGTTTTAATTCACAGTAAATCAAGTATACTGTACTATATTTTTTTATTTTATATAAAATATATATTTTACAAAATATTTTTACTCTAAAATTACTATAAAATCAAAGTCATAAATCTAACCAAGTTATGTTCCAAATTTGAAGTTGATATCACAAAAATTGAAGTTCCCATGAGATTTTGTTTAGGCGTAGTACCAAAAATAGCCACCGGGTGCCATTGAATTCCATTGAATTTAGTTGTGTACATTCTGCCTTAACAAATTTAATACATTTCTGTCCAAATATCAATTTTGTCACAAAATTTGGAACCTTGAGACTCAGACCTTTCTGACAATATGTGTTTTGTCAAGATTAGAAAAGGTTTTGATCATAAATTATGAAATATAAGGATGCCCAAAAGGGGAGGAGCCTCATAAAATAATTACGTTTCTATGGTAACGCAACGTTCAATTATAAAATGGTTTTCACAGGATGAGTTCTGAGTTTATAAGCTTTCAAATGATACCTAATTTATGATAACTACTAAAATATGTGATATAATAAAAAAAGGCGATAAAAAATATTATTATATTTTAGAGGATAATATATACATATATATTATAATTTTTAGAGGATAATTTTATACTATACTTTTTATTTTTTTATTGAAAAATACTAGATTATATGTTTTATTATGAACTTTTAGCATAAAAACAGAAGTTTCAATGATTAAAAGTGGGTGCATCAACTTTTTGTGACAAAGGTCAGACCTCCTGTCATGATGCAGATTTTTTGAGGTGCACTCTTGTCATAAATTCATTAATTACTCTTCCTACATAATTTTTTAACACAAAACAGGGGTAGAATATTTAATCAGAAGTCTTAGACCTTTCCAAAAATATATAATTTGTCATAATTAGATTAGGATTTAATAGAAATATAGTGAAGTAAAGTTAGGCGTCCCGGTACCGGGACGGTGACAGTTAAGGGGTTAAATGCCTAAGTATTTTAAAAAAAAACAAACACACAAATTGTACCTGGTCAAAAACAGCTCTGTTTTCAGCACGCCGTTTCAGTGCATATGCCTTTAAATGATAATGAGCTTCGCTCACTCCGCCCCTCTGATCTGCATGTGGAGTGTTGCCTTGACAACAGTTAAGAGTATATTTTGGAGAAAGAATGGCAGCAGGAGACTCTGAGGACACATCTGTGAAATCATATCAATTTGAACCGGACTCGGACTCGAATTCCTATTGAGTTTTTGTCAAGGGAACCAGAGTGATGCTAACTTCTGTGTTGGCCTACAAAAATACAACATAACTGCAGCATTGTATTTCGTATTGATGAGGCCTTCACAGGGCTGAAGAAGCTGGCACTTCAGGATGAGTTGGGATGGGTCCAGGCGCAGGTCCACCATAGAGGGTCCCTCGGGATAGACAAAGACACTAATATTAGCATAGACGCCATCCCTCTTATGATGTACCAAGTACATCAGGATTATGGGACGTGTTAACTAAACTATGCAGCCTAACATTGAATTATGGAAGTCTATAGTGTGTCATGTGTATGCTAGGCCAAAGTGATGTGTTTTTAGTCTAGAATTGAACTGCAGAGTGTGTCTGCATCCCGGACAATGTTAGGAAGATTGTTCCAGAGTTTTGGTGCTAAATTGGAAAAGGATCTACCGCCAGCAGTCAATTTAGATATTCTGGGTTTTATCAACTGGCCGTTAGTTAGTCAGTTCAGTTGTGTGGTTTGAGTTTCTCCATTTCATTTAGTTCCACATCCTGAAGGCGTAAGTGTGGCAAATTGGCGTAAGGAACCAACTAAGCAATCCAATCAGACTGCATGGTTAATCAAATTCGTATGTACCAAAACCTGTAGTGTGACAGTGGCATTAGTGTCACCAGAGCCACAGCTTTTCCAGGACTGTCTGGGCATCTGAAGGCGACAAACTGCAGAATGATCCTCCCTCATTTATCTTTCCGCACCCACGACACCCCAGTGTGCTGCCGATAAATACGGCAATCCTCTCTGTGTCAGCTGTCCTCGCATCTGTTTCTCATTCCTCATGAACAGGTTCACCTACGTCACCATGTGCCTATCGACATACGGTCTGCAGATCATAAGACCTTCAAGTAGCTAAAGCCTGATCTGCTTTCAGACCCTCTCTCGTTCCTCTTCATATCCCCTCCGCTTTTATCACTCCCCTCACTAATAAAACAGAGCTTGAAAGGGAGTCTGGCCGGGTCTGGCTTGAGAAGGTCTGTCTTATAGCTGCCGGTCGCCTTAATCTGGGGGAAACTTAAAGAGGTGACACTGGGAAAACTGAGTGGTGATGAGGAACTGAATCAGATTCATCTGACTCTGACATTCCTGCCTCTGTGGGCCAGATGCTGCTGCATTGATCCTTCTCCAGATAATTGGAAGCAGGAGCAGGGTTTCCCTTCACAGGGTCCACTGAAACACAGAGGGATTCTGGGATAGCTGGATGTAGTAGACTTCAACTTTATAGTGCAGTGTTCAGTATAGTACAGATACAAACCATTCAGTTGACTTCTTCTTTATAAGGAAACTAGTCATTCAGAAATCACAGTAATCACAGTAATACCTCATTGCTGTACACAAGATCCAGGGGGCGGAGTTGCATCCAGATCTAAGGGGTGGAGATGGGTAGGATTAGGGGTGGGGTTAGGGATCAGGGGGTGGAGATGGGTAGGATTGGGGGTGGGGTTAGGGATCAGGGGGGGGAGATGGGTAGGATTGGGGGTGGGGTTAGGGATCAGGGGGCGGAGATGGATAGGATTAGGGGTGGGGTTAGAAATCAGGGGGTGGAGATGGGTAGGATTACGGGTGGGGTTAGATGTCAGGGGGTGGAGATGGGTGGATTAGGGGTGGGGTTAGGGATCATGGGGCGGAGATGGGTAGGATTAGGGGTGGGGTTAGGGATCAGGGGCGGAGATGGGTAGGATTAGGGGTGGGGTTAGGGATCAGGGGGTGGACATGGATAGGATTAGGGGTGGGGTTAGGGATCAGGGTGCGGAGATGGGTAGGATTAGGGGTGGGGTTAGAAATCAGGGGGTGGAGATGGGTAGGATTAGGGGTGGGGTTAGAGATCAGGGGGTGGAGATGGGTAGGATTAGGGGTGGGGTTAGAAATCAGGGGGTGGAGCTGGGTAGGATTAGAGGTGGGGTTAGGTATCAGGGGGCGGAGATGGGTGGATTAGGGGTGGGGTTAGGGATCAGGGTGCGGAGATGGGTAGGATTAGGGGTGGGGTTAGAAATCAGGGGGGGAGATGGGTAGGATTAGGGGTGGGGTTAGAGATCAGGGGGTGGAGATGGGTAGGATTAGGGGTGGGGTTAGAGATCAGGGGTGGAGATGGGTAGGATTAGAGGTGGGGTTAGGTATCAGGGGGCGGAGATGGGTGGATTAGGGGTGGGGTTAGGATCAGGGGGTGAAAATGGGTAGGATTGGGGGTGGGGTTAGGGATCAGGGGCGAAAATGGGTAGGATTGGGGGTCGAGTTAGGGATCAGGGGGCGGAGATGGGTGGATTAGGGGTGGGGTTAGAGATCAGTGGGTGGAGATGGGTAGGATTTGGGATGGGGTTAGGGATCAGGGGTAGAGATGGGTAGGATTAGAGGGGGGGGGTTGAGATCAGGGGGTGGAGATGGGTAGGATTAGGTATATGCAGAGCCATGTATTGAGAAAGTTGCGACACGCTTTGATGTCGCCGCAAGGCTGTCACGTGGTTCATGGAAGCCCCAATAGTTCAACGCGTTCTCATCCTTTAATGTCATATAGAACGCTATATGACAAAACGGCGCTATACTACGCACATGGCACCCGTTATCGTTAATATAACACGTGCTGTGAGGGCTAAGTTTAGGTGTGGGGTAGGGTGTGCGTGTCATATTCACGCTAAAGGATTTATAACGTCTTGGGTTCGCGTGTTATATTAACGATAAAGGGTGCCATGTGCGTAGTATAGCGCCGTTTTTGCATATAGCGTTCTATATGACGTTAAAGGATGAGAACGGGCTGAATAGTTCCAAAACAGACGTGGGCTGTCATGTTCTTCAATGGACAGACAGCAGCGATTGCATTATTAAACGGTAAATATAAAATAAAACGCACACAAAAGTACTTTTTAAGCTTTTATTGCGTTTGATTAATGTCTGTGTTGCATTTGGAGAGGCAGGGTGACAACTTAGATGTTTTTTAGGCTATATTTTTGGAGGGAAAAGCTTGTGTTCATGTTCGCATTGGTAGTTGCACTGGCTTTACTTTTAACTTACTCTAACTTAACTTTTCCATGTCATTCATCTGATGATGGACGTCTCATGATATTATTTTTAGCACAACTGGGATGTAGGTTATTGATTCCCGTGATCTTGCTTATAAATTCCGATTCAGCCATTAGCCTACCGTGATCACGCAAAGACCCGTGGACCGGTGGCCCGTTCAGGATAACAATCACGACAACCAACATCAAATATGAATAATTATTACGCTGTGCATGTACAAATGAATGATTTAGGAGGGATATAGACTGCTTCCATGACGTAGCAATGACCATATTTACAGTAATGTTCGGTAAATTTTAACTGTTGGGTATCTTTTCTATTTTGAATGTACTTTATTCAGGACATACATATTAAATGGTCCATAGAACTATACAAAATAAAGAAATGATGATGATGATGATGAGTTAATGAGTAAAATATTTGTTCCTAAATATGATCCATAACTGTTAGGATTCAATTCAGTGGCTAATGTAGCCCTTCATCCTACCCTATTCATAGACTAAACCATTCATCAGAAAACACACACAAATACATTTATACGAGGTACTATGTATCCCCCCACACACACACACACACACATACATGCATAACCCTAAACCATTTAAATAAATCAATTGTGTGTGTGTATGTATATAGCTTAAGTGACCAACACTTCACTAACGTTGTTAGCTAACTTATGGTTACCTGATGTATATAATATTTTTTTATAACATCATATGTATATATATATATATATATATATATATATATATATATATATATATACATATGATGTTATAAAAAAATATTATATACATCAGGTAACCATAAGTTAGCTAACAACGTTAGTGAAGTGTTGGCGCTGCAATTAACCTATTATCTTCCAATAAACATTTACTAGATCTGGCTACATGACATATAACTACAGACTAGATTCACGAGAGGTCGGCTAATGTGTGTAAAATTAAAAAATACAGTAATTTCATTAATTTACCAGCGAGCGTACTTCGGAAGCACTGAAAATGAATGGGGTTCAATGCTGGAACTATCAGAGGTTGGAACTAATGGGCGGCTCCATGACACGCGTTACTTCCGCATTCCTGAGATACAATGGCGGTCTATGGGACTGTCAGAACTCTCTGAATACATGGCTCTGGGTATATGTAAGGTGGGTTTCGTGTTCTGCAATAAGGACCATCTGCCAAATCATGTATCCCTATTGTATGAGCAGCAGTGTGCCGACTTTCTGTCCAATCAGTGCTGCTTTAGGTAGGATTAGGGGTGAGGGTTAGAGATCAGGGGGTGGAGATGTGTAGGATTAGGGGTGGGGTTAGGGATCAGGGGGCGGAGATGGATAGGATTAGGGGTGGGGTTAGGGATCAGGGGGCGGAGATGGATAGGATTAGGGGTGGGGTTAGGGATCAGGGGGCGGAGATGGGTAGGATTAGGGGTGGGGTTAGGGATCAGGGGGCGGAGATGGATAGGATTAGGGGTGGGGTTAGGGATCAGGGGGTGGAGATGGATAGGATTAGGGGTGGGGTTAGGGATCAGGGGGTGGACATGGATAGGATTAGGGGTGGGGTAAGGGATCAGGGGGTGGAGATGGGTAGGATTAGGGGTGGGGTTAGGGATCAGGGGGTGGACATGGATAGGATTAGGGGTGGGGTTAGAGATCAGGGGGTGGAGATGGGTAGGATTAGGGGTGGGGTTAGGGATCAGGGGGCAGAGATGGGTAGGTTTAGGTACAGTATATGTAAGGTGGGTTTTGTGTTCTGTAGTGAGGACCATCTGCCAAATTATGCATCCCTAAACTCAAATATTGAATGAGCAGCAGTGTGCCGACTTTCTGTCCGATCAGTGCTGCTTTAAAGCAATCAGTACTGTAAAAAGCGCTATATAAATAAACATGACTTGACTTGACTTCATGGTTGAATTAGTTTGATCACCTCTATTAGTATGTTTTTACTGGATTTTCTTGTTATATAGTATATATTTAGAACTAATAGACTAGTTGATGTGACCCCCATTACAAACATACATCCCACACACACTCACATACTGACACACTCTCGTCATTGTCCGGGCGAGCGGCCCGGAGCGTCTGCTAAAGTACTCAGCGCTCATTCAGGCTTTCACTGTATATCTGATTGTGTAAAACACACGCTATTAAACAATGTAAAAATACTTTCTCATGATCCTTGATATCGTTTTCACGCGGAGCCTCTCTGTCGGCCTGTATAATAATAACGGCAGCATTGAATAACATACGTCATGATAAAGTCAGAGAATGTGTTGAAAAGAGAAATCTCTAAATGTAGCCAGGGGAACTACTGTTATTGTGTTGTCATGGTGTCCATCTCTACTGTACAGGAGTCAAGCTGTTTTACAGTTGTGTTTCTGTCTCAGTACCGCCCAGGCCACCTGTCTGTCTGATGAGCCCAACGCCATACAGGAGTACAAATACCCTGAGAAACTTCCCGGAGAGCTGTACGACGCCGACACGCAGTGCAAGTGGCAGTTTGGAGAGAAAGCTAAACTGTGCACTCTGGACTTCAAGAAGGCAAGGCCATTAATATCAATATTTCATATTGTTTCATCAATGAAATCACTTCTGAAAAAAACTGTTCTGGTCATGTCAGAAATATCATATTCCATCCATACCTGTCAACACTCCTGTGTCCCCTTCCCCGTTTGTTATTTCTCCCGGGAATTTTCAATAATTTGCACGGCCCAAACTCCTTTATGAATAATCGGACCAATATGTTTGTCTAATGTTGACCAGTTGCCAGATCTTGTACTAAATGCATTATATTCACACAATCCACACACCTCGACCTGGCAACCTATACCCCAGTTGCGCAGTCGTGGAAAGCTCAAGCCGAAAGCTTGAAATGCTAATTTTTTTTGCTAATTTTTTGCTAAATTTTGTGTAAATACCATTGTGTAAATACTGTAAGATAAGCTATTTAATCTTGACAGGAAGCACCGCTCATTTAGCCTGTTAATGATGCGAATATTTACCCTACAAACTACTGCACGTGAATGATAAAATATGTATGAAATTGCCTGGCTTATGCATTTTACTTTTGACCATAAATACTGTTCAGAGGAACAGCCTTAGTTATTACTTCCAATTTGGCTGAATAAAAATATTAATTTATTTAAAAAGAAAAAAAAAATCTTATCTGGTCGCCTTTAGTGAAAAAATAACTATGGAAAAATGTATTTATTTAAAATACATTTATTTTATACTAAGTATTTACATGTACATTTAAATTCATATCGCTTTAGACTTATTGATATACATTTTTATTTGTTAATTATTACTCATTTAAAATTAAACATATTTGCAGTATACATGTATTTCAAATACATTTTGGTATTTATTTTTCACTACGGTAATGTCTTGTTTTATCAAAATTAAGCAAGTTTGAGCTTTAAACAACAATTTTAGTTTTTTTATTTTTCACTAGGGTAAGTATGCAGCTTCAAATGTCTTCTCACCGGGAACATGAGACTGATATATTTGATCCAGCCTGAGCTGCGTTACGGTTAACGTTATTTCAAACTGATAAGAATCCATTTGTGTGGTTCTTATCATGGAGTTTATGGTCATCATTTGGAAAGAGGAAGCTGATCCAGGTTCACTAGGAGAGCAGGGCTCAAGCGTGACAGTGTGATTGAGAAGAATGCCTCACCTGAGACAGAAACTAGCGCTCGCGGTCACTTCACTGAGGCCTGGGGAGATCTGTCACGCTGCACCACAGCACACATGTGCCACATTTTCTATACAATCATGTTTTTTCAGGATATGGCCCTGACAACACACACAAGCATGGCTGTTCAGCAAGCTCCACTGTTCATAATTTAGAATGCACAATGGCTTAAAAGTAAAAAAAAAAAATATATATATATATATATTTGTTTTTTTTTTTACATTAATTTTGTTGGTTTCAACATTACATTAAATTCAGAAAAAGATCTGATATGATTTGTCTTGGATTCATTTCTCAAATCTGCCATTTTTATAGACTTTTTATAGTCATTGTATGCAGGTTTTGAAATGAATACCCGCCACCCTGCCAAACAGGGTGAAAATCCACAGTGGTGGGTAACACCTATCAACATGTTAGCCAATTTGGCGGGTTATGGCATGATTAACAATGCCCTTCCCGTAAAAAAAGCCTCAAACATTAGCAAAACAAAGAGTAAAGAGAGTCGCGCACCAAGAAAAACGCTGCGCAGCATCACGTCTATAAAATTTGAACACCTTGTTTTCTACCATACTTGTATGTATATATATATATATATACGTATATGGTACCATACCATAAATATAGCATTGGCACCACTCGGCATCTATCGATATGTCTATCATGCCCTAGGAAACTATTAAGAGGCCACTTTTTCCAACCTGTTCTAATAAATGCCATATGTTTAAGACTTTTGGGGAAAAAGCTACTTAGCGTCTTTTTTGCTACATGCAGGTAAAATCAAGACAGTTATAAGAGAATCACCAAGAATTTTGTTTTTATTTCGATTTTATTTTATTTGAATGGTACCCTTAAACAGTGATTAACTTTTGTATAGCTGAAAGCAATACAGTGATTCAGAATCAGATTTAAATCTAAGCTGTGACATTTATTTCTGATCATTTTGTTTTGGCTTGTAGAAGTTTTGAATGGCCAATAATTTCAACATTTAGCATCCAAATTTGCTTATGAGTGAAAACGTTCATTTCAAACCCTGATGTTTGGACACAAATGTGATGCTCAAAATCTTTTTCTTCTTCTTTTAATGTCACATTTACAACACAAGACATAACAACATACCCTAACTTTGTAAGCCACACTCACTAACATGCACCAAAATAAATTAGCAAGATTAAAGGTGCTGTATGTAATTTTTTGACTGTTCTAAAGCATACAATACCATAAAAATGCCAAAATGCCTGTTTTTCTTCGAAAAACAATGTTACAGCCAGTAATTTTACTTTTAAATGTGCATTCTGTGTTGGAAGGTCTGTTGGTTTGGTCTGTATGATACCGCACGTTACCAATTTACCCAACAGTATTTCAACACCGCGGGTTGCCAGTTTAGCAGAAAACGCAGAGTTTTGCAGCCATGAAAGCCAGCAAACGAATTGGGTCAGAGATCAAAGATTCCACCCGACATAAAAAGCTTCAGCATCCATCTAAAAATCTCTATGAACAAGAGAATATTAATACGCAGATAAATCAACTCATCAGCTTACAGTGTAAGGCTCGTCTCCTACCTATGTCAATTGTGCTCCCTCCTGTTGCGAGTTCTCAATCTGGCAACCCACGTGACTCTTCAATATTTTGAATTGGGGTCGCAGTACCCATTTCAACCGCTAACTGTCAATACTACATTCTGCATTTTTAAAATGGATCGGACTGGAAAAGGTACTAGTGTAAAGTTTTCCCTAACTCTAACAAAAGAAAATAGCCCCTTTCACACACAGCCCCTATTCAGACCCCTCTAGCGCCAAATTTTCAAAAAAGCGGCTAGCGACAAATCTAACGACTTTTTCTGGCGTTATTAGAGACTTTTGGAGACTCTCTGACATGAAAGCACATATCGTTTTTACTCATCTCAACGAGCAGCGGGTGCTGCCGTGGGTCCCACCCTGTCCCAAATCACTCACATAGCAGCCCCTCCCAGCTCAGAGCAGGAGATGTTCTCCTCAACATACAAACTGCAAAACAATCGCGCAAATGAGTCACTATTTTTAGCGACTTTTCAGACCCCGAATTTTTGCTTTACCTGGTTCAGTGAATGGCTGAGAGGAGCTAATCATCTGTTGAACGCACGGCCACTGACAGGTCCGTGGAAAAACACTGCTCATTCACGTCTATCACTTATCTGCTTTCTTTAAATAATAATGTTTTTTTTTTTTATTTAAACAATTTAGTTTCCTTTCTTTTCTTGTGCTTACAGTATTAATTTTTTGTCATTCACTAGGCCTATATCAACTCGTTCTGTGTGACAAAAAATATATAGGAAATGAGAACAGCTTTATTTTACATTCACTTTATTATATTATAATATATTAAATACAATATGTGAGCTGAGCATTAATTTATAGAGAAAACACATTAGGCAAGCGGAACACAAGTACGACGCGATGACGTCACGAATATGCTAATTAACGTATGACGTCATCTAGCTACGGAAGCCCTGAACCGCAACCTAAAAAAAAATATAAAAAATCAGTAAAAAAAAAAAAAAAAATCTGTAAAAAAAAAAATCTGTAAAAAAAAAAAAATCTAGCATTTCGAGATTAAAGTCGAAATGTTTCGAGATTAAAGTCGAAATGTTTCGAGATTAAAGTCGAAATGTTTCGAGATTAAAGTCGAAACATTGTGCATTCATAACAGTGCGCGTCCACTGGCTCAGAGCGCGCGCGTGTGTGTGTGTAAAGTCGAACTGCCATGGATAAACACAAATTAGTAGCTTTTTACTTTTATCTGGGCTTTCAACAAAATTCTACACACGTCACATGTGCTAGTGGCAGTGTTTCTGAGGTGTTTTCGTGCTTGTCTAGTCAACACTATCTGGGTCGAGAACACAACAGTAACTGTTCGGTCTCCCTCTTCAACGTAAATACGCTCTGGATACATTTTAAGTGCATCATTCTGTATCCAATCATTTGGCCGGATCCTGTGATTTCCTGGATTTCCTGGATTAAAGCTGGATTTCTCCATCCAGTCTGAAAAGTGTTTTCCGTGTTGGTTATCCTATAGGCTAAAGTCTATTCCGGCGTATTATATTTTATAACGATAAAGTAAGATAAGTAATTCAGATAAAAGTAAAAAGCTACTATTTTGTGTTTATCCATGGCAGTTCGACTTCACACGCACACTCGCGCGCTCTGAGCCAGTGGACGCGCACTGTTATGAATGCACAATGTTTCGACTTTAATCTCGAAACATTTCAACTTTAATCTCGAAACATTACGACTTTAATCTCGAAACATTACGACTTTAATCTCGAAACATTTCGACTTTAATCTCGAAACATTTCGACTTTAATCTCGAAATGCTAGATTTTTTTTTTTTTTTTACAGATTTTTTTTTTTTTTACTGACTTTTTTTTTTTTAGGTTGCGGTTCAGGGCTTCCGTATCTAGCGACTTCCGCTAACTTCTTGGTAAATTCGGGAGAAATTTAATGCCGCAAGTAAACAAAATGTAATAAAATAAACATCTTAATGTATATTTTCAACGTTTTCTTTATAGCAGCTTGAAAGAACACATATTGAAGGAGTAAACTAGCCCAAAATCTCAAAACTGACCACTACATGAAAAATCGATGTTTTTGCCTGCCGTGTCTCGCCTTAAGTTCTTGTTCACACATATTCTCTTAACAGTAATTTCCTGGTTATTTACCAGTAAAGTCTGGATGTGTGAAAGGTGTTAAAGCAGACGTATGTGCTTTCTGTGAACATTTGACCAGCATTCTTTAGACCAGGGATTCTGATGCGCGGGGACAGCTCAGACGGTTCGGTTTTTCAAAACATCACTGCATACTCAAATCTGAGAGGAGAGCACTTTCTCTATTTCTCTATTGCTGAAATCTGTAAATCAGTTGTAACGCCAGGAATTCAGGTCGTTTGAACTCAATAGAGATTTGCTAAAATAATTTTTCCACTGTAGTCTAGTCTATACATCTAAAATTGGACCTCCCCGTAGAGAAATCTGATAAAGTGCAGCTCCGGCAGACTTCGGTCCAGGCCTGCACGGTCTCGTGAAGCAAAAGCAGAGCTAAATATACTTTGGATGGACGCCAGTGGGAAGCTCTGTTTGCTGGGCTCTTATTGTCCTGATCTCACCCAACATAGTTATTTTTACCTATGGAAGTCAGTCAGTCTGGTTACCAACATTCTTCAAAATATATATTTTTTTTTCAACAGAAGAAAGAAACTCATACAATGTTTCATATTTTGTTTTAATAAACACAATGTAAATATAGCCATATACCAACAACAACAAAAAAATGATATTTTTGGATGGTAAAGTGTACCAACATCCCAGAATCTAAAGCTTCAAATGGAAATGAAACTATAAAAACAAAGCATAAAGATGGGCCTGCTCATTTCATGTCACTGAACGGGATAGAAATTGTTCTGTGGATGCTCTTCAAGCAAAGCTGTTCTGTCATCCTGAGCTCTCACATCTTTCACCATGAATTAGCATCTTTGTATTCTCTGGCAGTCAGAGCTGCGATAGGACGGAGATGTTCAAGCTCAACAGGAACAACGGGGGACGGATTTGAGGAGGTCTCGCTTTAACACACAGCTGCAGAACTTGTGCTGGGATTTCTGTGATCACTCTGGCAAACTGCCTTCTATTCCTCCCATCTGTGCTCCCATTGTCAAAATATGATACAATAATCCAGATGTGAATAATATGCGGACATATAAAACGTGCAGCCGTTTCGTGCTCTTCTTGCTCTTGTTTCATAGAGAGAAAGTGAATGAGAGGAAGACGTAGATATCTGGGACAGTAAAAAAACTTTTTATGCCCTGTTTACACCTGATATTGAGTTGTGTTTTGGTCGATGGGATCACAAGTAGACGAGGGAGACACATACCTGTTTACACCTGGTGTTTTAATGCGTCTCTTTTGTCCACTTTGTTGTTCCAAAGAGATGTGTGTATTGATTGTTCATTAATGGTATAAAGTTAAGCCCCCTTAACAATTTCACAAATGCCCCCTCAGTCATTTCATCCTGCAGCCACGCCTGACCAAAGCAATCCAGTCAAAAGCGTTTTTGACTCCCTCTGGAAGTGGTCGAAAGTGGACAAACTCGAACTCGACCAAAATGCATCTTAATACAAGGTGTAAACAGGGTGTAAGGGTGTCTGATGATTTCATAAATTATTATCTAACTGATGCTTTTGACCATGCAACAACATCCGACGCACATGGTAACTTTTGGGGGCAATATGAGACGCGCCTCCTAGTGGTCTAACCCTAACCCTACCCCAGACCTAAACCTACCAGCGTCATATAACTGACGCTAAAGGTTGCCATGTGCGGATTTAGACGCATGGTCAAAAGTGTCGATTTTCAGACGATTTTAGCCCGATTTTGGCACGATCCGTTTGACGTAGGGTGTCGTGGAGAGTCGTAAACGACAACGGGCATCGGAACGCAAGATTCGATCGTATAATCTCGTATAGTGTGTCATAGTGGGCGACAACCTACATCACGTCTGCGATGCTACACAACATCACGACAAAAAGACTAGCATGTGTAATTTTTTAACGGTCGTCCACGACGGTATGAGGTTGACCAATAGGAGCACAGAAGCAAAATTTTCAAAAATGGCGGAACAAAAGAGAGACGATGGTGCTAACATTAAAACTAAAAGTAAAAATATATAAGAAAACAATATTTTACCTCAAGTTCTCTTTGGAGGATTGCAACCCATACTGTCCTCTTCGAGCAATCCAGGAACGTGTCCATCGTCGGGTTTTCTTTCTTTTTTTACTTTTTTCTGAACACAGGACAGCCTATACAGCACTCACCGCTTCATCCATTGTTTGTTTACGTTCGTTTCCGGAAGTCACTCGCTACTAGTTTCGCCTTCTCGATTACATCACGCGCGCCGTTAAATACGGCATGCGATGACTGGTCAGGAAACACTGTGTAGTCTGACATGTGTCTTGCCCACGACATGACAAGACAAGATTTTAGGAGTCAAAATCGTGTAATCTGAACCAGGCATTAGATGACGCCCTAGGATGAGAATGCGTTGGACATTTTTGATTACTTGAAATATTCATACAATACTGCATTTACTTTTAAATATTTATGACATTTGCTTGAATAAAAGTTTGGTATATAAGGTGAATGTTTGCAGATATTTGGACATGCAAAAATAATTTTATATATTTTTCAGTTGATAAAAAAAAAACATCATTTTGCAATACTCTCCATTTTTAATAAACACACTCTCATATCATGGTGCAAAATTTAAAAAAAATTCAGTTTGAAGAGTTCTGTTCAACATCTAGCACAGATGTGCTCGCCTGTCACTTCTCATCTCTATGATAATAACCAAGTGTAAACTCAGTTGTTATTTAAATGTTTGGTACGTTCGTAATAACTGCGAACATCATTTTAACGGTTAGTTAGCATTTTTTATTTTAAAATGTACTAAGTATCTTGTTAAAAGTTAAAGGGAAGTAATAACTTTGCAAGTCAACTTATTCTACTAACCCTAACCAAACAGTCTACTAATAAACTATAGTCGACATCAGTGTTGGGAGAGTAACGCATTACAAAAGTAATACATTACAGTAACATATTACTTTTTGCTGTAACGCAGTAGTGTAAGGCATTACTAATCAATTTTCAGTAATATTTTACTCGTTACATGTTCAGTGAGGCTTGTATTACAGTTGTATTACAGTGTATTGTCTGCTTTTACTTCTTAAAGGCAACAGACTGTGTGAAAGTTTTAAAGCAGTCTTTTAGTGCCAGTTCAGAGCGGTCGCGTCTGTAACATTGTTTTTTCCTCATAAATGCGAACACGAAAACTAAAATAAAATGAATATTTTAAGTTCTATGGAGACTGGAGAGCCAACCCTTCCTCATCCGATTTGCGCAGTGTAATTAACAGAATTACAAAAATATATATTTTGCCTCCTATTTTTTTTGTCACGCATGAATGTGTGTCTTTTCCCTAATATTAAAAATAAAACATAGACTGATATTTGTCTAATGTCTGGAGTCCTTTAAGGAAGTAGCCTATATACGTTTCAATACATGTATTTTCTGAGAATATTTATTTTAAGGTTTGACTGCAAATGTCATGTCCATAATGCTGGATTTCCCCAATTTAAATAATTTATCCTCAACTAGTTTTGTGGTGTAGGTCTACGTATTTTATAATGTTAACTTCAAATAATACTAATAGCCTAATTTAAAGATAAGGCAGCATTGGATCTGGACGGTAAGGAGAATAACGCTGGAGTTGGAAGAGGTGTGTCACGATTCTGTAGGTTCGTGGATCTGAGACGTGTGGCAAATCGCGATTTCGGTTTCATATTGCATTTCGTTACAGCCCCAAAGTTAAGTACTACTTAGTTATTTTGGTGAAAGTAACTCAAAAGTAATAGATGAGTAATGTAACGCATTACAATTCTGAGACAGTAATATTGTAAGGTAATTACTTTTAAATAACAGTAACAAGTAATACCTAATCTATTACAGTTTGGAAGTAACTTGCACAACACTGGTCGACATGTAGTTTCAAAGTTGCACAGTCAAAAGTGCGCTATCGAAATAAAGCGGAACCTAAAAAAAGCTGAATCACCAACATACAGAGTGTTTGGCATATGATGCTGAGGCTAAAACAAACAGACAGGTCATAATTACATCCAGAGACTAGTGTGTCATTATTCTGTACAACTGCCTTTTGGACTCATACAGCTTGTGAAGAACATCTATCCATTGCGTAATGTGTTATAATCCTTAATTTGTTCAGTGTAAATATCTCTCAGACTTCTGTCAAAATTACATTTAATGCATTCATATCAACACGCCTGTCTGATGTGTGTCACACAGGACATCTGTAAAGCCCTGTGGTGCCACCGGGTCGGAAGAAAATGTGAGACCAAGTTCATGCCAGCCGCCGAGGGCTCTTCCTGCGGTCCAGAGATGGTGAGTCACAACCACAAATGTGTTCAGAAGCGTCTCACCTTAAAAAGAAGTCTAGTTATACCCGTCCCTTTCACCTCAAGTGGCACAAAGGAATAAGCCAAATGGTCTGTTTCTTGTCATTGAAAGAGTTTAATCATTTACGTCCTCTCATGGTTAGTCAGCCTGTGACATTAACCCGGCGGGGAGAAAGCATTTGGGGGGTTTTTGTTGTTCTTTCAGATGTTTTTTTTTTACAGATGTCTAGTGTCTTAAATGAGTGTTTCCAGGGAGGCCGAGCAAAGAGAGGCTGGTGTAAATGCCAGCGGATGTAATGAGTGAACAATTCTTGTTGAGAGTCATGAAAACATAATAGTGAGAGTGATGTTCACAAGACAAGCTGAGAACTCAGTGTACTAGAAAAGGTTCCCTCTGCGAATACATACGTCATGAAGAGAACAGATGTCGTTTCTAGTGGGAGAGGAGTTTGTGTTTGATTTAATTGGTAGTTCACACAAAAATGAAAATCTTGTCATTATTTACTCACCCTCATAATGTTACAAACCTGTATGAGTTTCATTTTTCTGTTGAACACAAAAGAAGATATTTTAAAGAACGTTGGTAACCAGACAGTTTACGGGAGACATTGACTTCCATAGTATTTTCTGTTTGATTACCATCATTCTTTAAAATGAATTTATCACCTTTTTTTTTTTCAACAGAAGTTTTATTTTTATTTTATAATGGTGTGTAAGGGTAAATCTTTAAGTAATAAAATGTAAGTCCAATCGGTAACACTTTACAATAAGGTTCATTAGTTAACATTAGTAAATCCATTAACTAACATGAACTAACAATGAGCAATGCATTAGTTACAGTCTTTATTAATCTGTGTTAATGTTAGTTAATATAAACACAGCTGTTCATTGTGCGTTCATGTTAGTTCACAGTGCATTAACTAATGTTAACTAATACAACCTTTGATTTTAATAACGTATTAGTAAATGTTGGAATTAATATTAACTAAGATTAATAAATGCTGAAGAAGTATTGTTCATTCTTAGTACATGTTAACTAATGTAGTTAACTAATGTTAACTAATGAAATTGTAAAGTGTTACCGTGCAATTTTAACTGTAGTGTATTATTCAATATTACGTTCATATATTTTAACACTAGAAGTGCCAGAATGCCAAAACTATCATTTTGACCGTTAGATTCAAAACAGTGTTTATTTCATTGACAAATAATTTTCATAATTATTTTCGTCAACCACATTTTTTCAAAGACGAAAACGAGACGATAACTAAATAAAAACTAGGTTTGAATGACAAAAACTATGACAAAAATGTTAGATAGTGACGATATGCAAAGCGGTCAATAGGCTAATAATAATAATAGGACTAGCAGAACTAGTGAACTAACACAGTCTCATCCCAAAAAGTCATATAACTGACGTTTTGGGACGTATTTTTGACCATACGTCTATATCCGCCTTTTTAGGGCCCCCTTAAACGTCGGTAGATAGCGATCCCGGGCCGTCATACAACTGACGCTTTACCTTTAACGTCAGTTAGGTGACGGGTTAGGTTTAGGGTTAGGTTTAGGTATGGGGTAGAGTTAGGATCCCATAACCTCATCTACCGACGTTTAAGGGGGCCCTAAAAAGGCGAATATTGACGTATGGTCAAAAGACGTCCCAAAACGTCAGTTATATGACGTCTCGGGATGAGACCGGGTTGAGTGAACAGCCCATGCAGCAAAACAAACAGCGCAGGACAGGGCAGCAGAGCTCACCAGGATCATCCGACATGAATGGAACATCTGGATCCGCCGTGTCTGATGATAGCTGCCGTCTCTTTTTCCTTGATGTGGACTCTGACTCTGAATCACTCTCTGATGATATAGCCTATAGATAACGTAAGTATTATAGACCCTTTTACAGTTGGTAAACATGGTGACGTTTTTTTGTGGGCGGAGCTTAGGTGGAGGCAAAAAGTTCCATCTGGCCACTTCACTAACGCTAGTTAGCAAGGATTGTTAGCTTGTTTTTTAACAATGACTGGAGAAAATCCGATATTATCTTAATGTGTGAGGTTACTCAGTGTCCAGGACCGCGATTGTTATTTCCAAAAGTTATTTTTAACGGACGGAACCAGATTGGCCAACCTGTAGCCGCCTACACGCTCACTCATGGACGATCTGACAGGATTAACGTACGTTAGCTACCTCGGTTGAGTGGCCTGACTTCTACACCTACCTTATAGAGAAAACGATCGTAAAGAGAAACTGAGGCATATAAATCTTTAGATGCCTATATGGTCCTGTACAAGACTTGTGTGTATGATCCGCAGTTCTGCCAAGCCAGCGCCGAGACCACGACAATGTAAAGAGTGACATTACAGTGCGATTTTAATGATGTGAATATTTTCTAGAAATAAAAGTTCCAGATACAGCATATTCATTTTTCATCAATTCTTACACCAAACAACACAACAAAATGACATTTAATAATAGTAACAATTATTTAAGCTCCTTATTATGTAGCCGAATCTTTGCTGTTTTGCATTGGCCGCCTGCAGTTTTCACTTGTTTTGCCTCCAGCTAGCGCCGTGACGTAACTGTGACGTCGGCGCAAAAGGGGTCTATAGATAACTGTAGTCTGGTTTTATTTGCTTATTTCTGATCAACAACTAATGTAGAAATTATTATATAGCAAACACCGCTACAGAGGTGACCGGACGGACCTTTCTGTTGACAGTTGAGAGAGACCAGATCAACCGCGGGATATTTAACAAAAAAAATGTCGCGAAAATCAGTGCGGTCAATATGACCGTCTATGGCCGAAATAGGTAAATATGTTCATTTTTTTTTTTTTTTTTTTTTGCCTTACGTTTACGTAACTTAATTAATATGAAAAGCATTTTAAATGAAAATACAGACAATTTTAGGAAAAGTCAGGTACCAACAGGATTTTATTATTTTTTTCAACAAAGTTATTGTAGATATAAAATTCAAAACGGACAAATGACGTTCTAGTGTTAAAGGGGTGATGAACTGAGAAATCAAATTTTCCTTGAGCTTTTGACATCTAAGAGGTCATCATATTATAAGAATATCCTGTAAGTTTCAGAACTGAAAACATCCTTGTTAGTTCAGTTGACACCAGGCTCAGCAAATGACTCATTTTTCAAAGTGGGGAACTCTGACATCAAAGAGGATAAAACACCACCCCCGCAGGAGAAGATCAACGCCTACTTCAACACGGGCGTTAGCTCCGCCCACCGATTTGAGCATTACACGCATAGCTAAATAACATAGGCCTGCCTATCTCGTGATGACAAACCGGTCGAGAGTGAAACTCATTATAATGCAAAACTGTTATCCACTCACAGCAGTGGGCGTTTACTTCCCAGTCTTCAATGCGAGACGCCCATAAAAACCGAACGTTTTTGAGCTGGGCTCAAAACTAGGGTAGAAAATAGCCTATTACTTATTCATTTTAATGTTTTTTTTTAAGGTAAAAACCAAGCGAACGTCATAAGTTGACCTCGGACAACAATATTAAAAAAATGTAAAAAGCCAGTTCATGAACCCTTTAATTGTAGTAAATAATAACCATCATTGTACGTGAGTAATTTCAAATATGTTCACATACACTGTAAAAATTGATTTTAACAGTAAAAGGCTGTAAAAATGCTACAGTGAAAAACTGCTAATTGGTTAACAGAAAGTTTCCTTACTCTATACGGTAAATAACTGTGATATATATAATGATACATTTAATGTAGTTTTACTGTAAAATACAGTTAAATTTACAGTTTTTGGAAGTGAAAAAGAAGAAGTCATTGTATAATTTACAGTGAAAAAATGTAAATTGACTTTCCCACAATTCCCTGCGTGACACTTCACATTTAATGTATTTTAACTGTTTATTCATCATTTTCTTAGTTTTTTTTTTCTTATCAGTTATGTTCATTAGGGTTTTATGTTACATTTAACGTTGCTAAATTAATTCTTATTTCATTTTTTTTAAATTTCAACATGTTACCATGATGGTGTTTAATGTCTGTGTGACATTAATACAGACATTAATACTTCAAAATGTCAGTAAATTAACATATCAAATAATGAAATACAGTTTATTGCTGTAAAATTAAATACGGTCAAAGTCTGTAAAACCTAAAATGTTGCTACCGTACTTTTAACAGGAAAACTCTGGTAACCACAGCTGCCGGATAAATTTAACAGATTTTTTTTACAGTGTACATGACAGACAAGTTTCAATAGAAATAGCATAGTAGTCGTAAATTTTAGTTTACCATAAATGCATGTCAGTATATTTCAAAGACAATTGAATTATGAAATTACTGTACAACGTTTAATTCAGAAAGCAATCTAAAGCTCATTTAACTGCATTTTATGTACATTTTAAACTATTATACATTTCAGTTGCATTACAAAATATTACATGCAGTTTATTACAAAAAATTACATGTAGTGCCCGAAAATATTACATGTAGTTTCCACTATATTCTTTGAAGGTGTATTATTACTTTTATAAAAGTATGCTAATGATTACTTCTTTTTTTTTTTTACATGAAACATAAGCTCAAATTAATGAATGTTCAGTTTGACAAGTTTGACACCGCGTCAGCATCCTTTTATACCTTAGGGTATGCATCAGCTCATTTTAACTCATCAAAGCACTTTAATTGGATTTCAAGCTAAAGACGTGTGTGGTGTGGATCAGGATTTACAATGGAACTTTTGCTGTTCATGCTACAAAAAAAGTGTCAGATACACCAACCACACAAATAGACAGATAGACAGACAGACAGATCTCTGCTGTGTTCATCAGCGTTAGCTGTTACAGTATTCGTCATTGCTCTCCTCCCTTTCTCTTCGTCCCATAGGATGCCTTTCCACTGATTCAGGCCCTTCACAGCAGATTGGGTTTAATGAGCTCATGCGGGCCTGGGCTGACCTCCTGGGCCGTTTCTTTACTAACTCACGTTACTGAAGTATGTTTGGGGCATTAGGGTAATTGCAGACCCATCCTGAGGTAGAGCACCAAGAGCACTTCTCTTACAAACACACTCTCTTGTTCCATGTGTCATCTCTGGCTGATACGGAGGCGAGCGCTGGTGGTCTGAGATGTCTTTCACATGTGTTCCACTCGGAGGTGTTCGGTTTGTGATATATTAAACACGACAGTTTAATCTGAGTGAGAGCCAGTGACGGTACGCAGCACTAATGATGACAGTCTCCTCTAGGAATCTTGACAATCCGCATTCAGGAAATATCAGCTCCATCCCATGAGTTTCACTTACACAGAGGGTGTGAAGAGCACTGGACTGGGACTATCATTTATTCAGTCCTTAACCTTTCATACAAAGTTGAATTACTGTAGATGGAATGGTGCCTGATGGGAATTAAAATGAATCTGTGAAGTTGGGCCATTCATACAATGATTTCCGAATAGTTTTTTTCTGATATTACAATGCAATAAAACAAATCCAAGTTTGCTGTTCTTGATTGCAAGGATGCACAATTTGTCCATAAATATTGCGATTATTTATTATTTTGCATCCAATGAATGAATCAATGAATGAATGAAATTATTAAATTCAAATTTAAAAATCACTAAACAAATATGAAATAAGAAATATTACTTTTGTAATATTTCACTGTAAAATAAAGAACAGGTATAATAATCAATTTCTTAATTATCTTTTGTTGATAATCACTACTCGTTATAAGTATGTGAAGATAGTTGATGCATGTTGCATTACCAAATATATATTAAAGCAGTCAAGAGACATGTGACACCAATAGGATCTAATGTAGTTGTAGTCAATTATCGGTCATTAGTGATAAAAATTTTAGACCATTCCTAACAATACTGTTAAATATACTGTATGCATCATATGAAGTATTTTTATGATAGTTTTATACTTCAGGGCTGTTGAATGCTTGATTCTGATTGGTTGAGAACGTTCTAAAATGTGCAATTATTTTCGCACGGCTAAAGTAGTTTCAGGCAGGTTTGACCGCATTACAGTTCCATATCACTGCCCATAGTTCCCCTTTGAGGGAACTTGCACTGCGTTATCGTTATGACACTTTGGGGAACGCCCCCAGTGTAGCACGTCTGAAGCATGAATGAAATCTGTCCAATCCTGATTGGTGCTGCGTCATGGCATAGTAGATGACGGCATAACCGGAAGCTACAAAGGGACCCCAGAGCACACACACATCAGATTGCTCTTCAGCAAGCACTCTGTGTCAAACTGTATGTCCTATTTGGTGTTGTTTGTCCCATAAGAATTGTCCCAAAATAATTGCAATATAGAATCTAGTGGCTCGGATGTAGATTACGGGTCTACTCAACAATAAGATTGACTGTGACTTTGATCTTGCGTTTGCCGAGGCAGCGCGTTGATTAAAGGTCTGCTCGCAATTCAGAATCTAGTGGCTCGGATCTCGCGTTTGCCGAGGCAGCGTGTAGATTACGGGTCTACTTTGCAACAAGATTATGTGACTGGGATCTCGTGTTTGCCGAGGCAGCGCGTAGATTAAAGGTCTGCATTGCAATTCAGAATTTAGTGGCTCGGATCTCGCGTTTGTCGAGGCACCGTGTAGATTACGGGTCTACTTTGCAATAATGATTCTGTGACAGGAATCTCGCGTTTGCCGAGGCAGTGCGAAGGTTTAAGGTCTGCATTGCAATATAGAATCCATTGCAATAAAGAATAGTATATAGTGACTCGGATCTCGCGTTTGTCGAGGCAGCGCGTAGATTTGGTCTACTATACAATAAAGATTCTGTGTGGGTGAGAGGCATGTACAGTCAGCTCCTGAGGGTGCTGGCTGTGTTCATTGAGAAATATTTTGACGCACACAGCCGTGCGTTTCGGGTGTTGAACTCGAGAGATGAAAGCCAAATATTGTGAATGACTCGAATCTAATGTTGCCGAGGAAGCGCGTAGATTACGGGTCTACAATAAAAAGGACACACAATCTATGAAATAATTTTGTTTTGTGCGAGACATTCACAGTCATCTCCTGAGGATACTGGCAGTGTTCATTGAGAAATATCTCGACGCGTAGGCCTACAAAATAAATTGTGCGCTGTTGGATGTTTCAGCCTCGCACCTGTTGACTTTCTTCTCGAGGGAGGAAAGCCAAATATATTGTTATGGCTCGATTCTCGCGTTTGCCGAGGCATCGTGTAGATAACGAGACTGTAAATAATATTAAAACAGTATATTTGGTGATTATGGACGCATTTAATTCTGATGAATTAAAATGGTGAGCAGCGAACGTCGATAATCATTTTAAAATTTTTCAACACTGCTGAGAGCTGTCCCTGTCAGTGTTGAAAATCAGTGCTGTGTTCCCACCGCCCAGTACGTCTCGGGCCTCACTGTTTTCCCGCGTACATGTGCCGCCTCAGCCATCTCTAGAAAGACCTGTGGCTGGGCAGCGTTCACGTCCGCACACCAACAATCGTTCTTGACTGCTCCCTGCCGGTTAGCCGCTTCAGGGGGTCGGGAATGAGTATCGGATAACACCCGAGGCCAACCTCGAGAGGCTGGTTCCCTTTGTAGATTATCTCGGCGCATGGCCTTCCGAATGCCATGCCTTCCAAATATATCTGCGTGGGCCCTGCATACTGTAGAGCTGGGTTACAGGCTACAGTTCAGTTCCCCTCCCCCGAGGTCCAACGGGGTGGTCTGGACTGTGGTCGAACCAGAGCAGGTTCGGGTCATGGAACAGGAAGTTCAATCCCTGTTGGTTAAGGAGCCCATAGAATATGTTCTTCTGCCAGACAGGGAGTCCCGGTTCTACAACCGGTACTTCATAGTTCCCAAGAAGGATGGGGGGGGGTTGCGTCCTATAATAGATCTCTGGCACCTGAATCGTTCTCTGAGGAGATTCAGGTTCAGGATTCTCACTATTCCAGCCATCGTGAGTCAGATCCAGTTCGAGGACTGGTTCATCACGATAGATCTGAAGGGCGCTTACTTCCAGATTCCAACCCTTCCATGCCACAGGAAGTGCCTGATGTTCGCTTTCGGGGGTGAAGCGTACCAATATCGGGTTCTTCCCTTCGGCCTAGCTCTTTCCCCTCGCACCTTCACCAAGTGTATAGATGTGTTGTCATTTTGAAAGTTTATATTTATTATATGAAAAAAGAGCAGAAATTATGTTTTTTAATGAATCCCCTTTTGTGTTCAGACTGCCAGGATTATGTTTAGTTTTAGTGTCTTCTGTTCAAGTTCAAGTCATGGTTTTCTTTGTCTCTGTCTTGTGTAAGCTGTGATTGTTGCTGTCAGTCCCATATGGATTAATAGACTCACCAATCCAAGTCGATTCCCTAACCTTCCTGGCTCCAATGGTTCCTTCCAACCTCCAATATCCTTCGTCGCACTGGTCCCGCCTAGCTCAAAGTCTTCGCCGCTCAGCTCAAAGTCTCCTTTGTCGGCCAGCTCCAGGTCTCCTTAGTCGCAGATAGTGCAAAGGTTGTCACGATTAATACCGTTTCAAATTATCCTAGATCCCACTTAGATCTTCGAGATAATCCCGCGGTAACTAAAGAGCCTATCCTTTAGTCGTGCCTTTAAGAGTTAGGTGATCAGTCTCTACAAATTCGTATTCTATTATACAGATAATAAATTATAAATATAATAGATTTCCCCTTTATAGTATAAGTCTACCTTTTTAGGTACTCTTGGACCGTGTCTGCTATACAACAATGACTCTGCTGTAAGCTGCCTCTTTGGCTAGGCTATTTAATCAATCAAGTCTCACAGTGAACATCATCACATCAAAAAGAGTTCTCACCCTCCTGTAGATTCTTCTATTTGGGATCCTTCTGATCCAAGGAGAAAAAAGCAAAAGTACTCAATAATCCAAGGTCTAGTCGAGATTGATAATAATAAATGTTAACAAAATTTTTTAAAAGAATCAAAATGAAAAGAACACTTGTTACAGATTCAAGGTTAAGTACTAATTCTAACAGAGTAATATTAGCTAAGCATATGGCTTCTTGCATTCGATAACTGCTGGTATATCGAACTGGAGGTAGCAAGGAAGAGCAACGTGTCTCATCCAGGTTTCTCTTTTATAGCATAAATCAAGCTGTCATCAGCGTGGTTGATAAGATACACTCCACCAGGCGCGTGACTGTCAGCTCCTCATCACGGGTTTGGCTTGCTGATCCCAGCAAACTCAGAAGATCCTTTATATTTATGAACAAACATCATATTCAATACTTCATCACATGATAAAGGAGAACACCCAGATAGACAACATTCTATTCATTCAACATAATTTTTTAGATAAGTGAGCAACAGGTTATTCATTAAGCATAGCATGCTAGATAGTTGTACCATTCACAAGTAGAGCTAGCTAATTAAACACAGACTTCTTATTGTGACCTTTTCTGCGCTTACGATGAGTTGAAGAGGTAACTGAGGCGAAGGTAATGCCATCCTCAGGTGGGCACTTGGTGCTAGGATTTGATGCAATAGGCGCACACAGTCTCCCTCTTCCGCCTCCTCTGCTCAACCCTTCCAGTCCCTCGGCCCCACATCTGCTTGCTCCATTCGGTTCCCCGGCTCTTCCTTTGTTGGCTCCGCTCTGCTGCTCTGATCAGCCTCAGGTTTTTCGGTCTCCATATCAGCCTTGGCAAGTGTATTCCCTGGCTCCACCTTGGGCAGCCGAGGCCGCAACTCCACCTCAGTTTGTTGAACAGTTGGCTCCTGCTTTGCTCCTTACCCGTTTGGCTCCACCTGGGACCGCCATCCTCACAGCTCTGCCTTGGTCAGTCGTCGCTCTGTCTACTCTATGGACTTCTTGGCCTTTGGCTGTACATCGTTCCACCATCCTCGAGGCTCCACCTCAGTCCTCTGTCGTTCCGGCACTCTAGCTCTACCTCAGCTGCTCGTCCCCGTGGCTTCACCTTAGTCTCCAGTCTCTGCAACTTTTTCCACTGGCTCCTCCTCTGTCAGTTGTCTCCCTGGTTCTACCTGGCCTCTTCACCAAGGCTCCAAAATGGCTCCTCCCTCCATCAGCTTCACCATGGGACTTCAGCCTGCTAGAACTGTTTTGGGTCACTCCCTAGCTCCTCCCTGGCTCCTCCCTCATCCTTGGTTGTTCCTTCTGCAGCTCTACACCCACCTTCAGTGCCCCCAACCTCCCTCCTCTGTTGAATATTGTTTCTTGTTATGGCATGAGGACACACCTTCCGGGAGGAGGGTGTAATGTCAGGATTATGTTTAGTTTCATTGTCTTGTGTTTAAATTTTAGTCATGGTTTTCTTTGTCTCTGTCTTACGATAAGTGTGTAAGCTGTGGCATTGCTGTTTGGATTTTCTCTTGTTTGGATTACCTTTTTTTATTTATTGAGTTAAATAAAGTATCTTGAAGAAGCAAGCAATCTATTTCCTCACTTAATTCACCCTTCTTCTGAAACTCTACGTGACACACCAACCCGATATCACGGCAATTCACACGAATTTTTCGAGAAGGCTAATTCGTAGCAATTCATACGACCTCACTTGTATGAATTAGTAAAATTTTTGCTAAATCGTACATATTTTACGAATTGGCCAATTCGTACGAATTCGTACCAATGACCTACCCCTGACCCCGCCCCTAAACCTACCCATCACATGGGTTTAGACAAAACGTACGAATTTGTACAAGTGAGGTCGTATGAATTAGAATGAATTAGCCACTTTTTAATCACTCATACGAATTTATACGAATTGGTCGTGAGATGGCGTTGGACTAACAAAGGTTTGGAACACCATCTTTTGGGTGAACTATCCCTTCAAATTTAAAGGCCATTATCGCACAGACTGATGTGTGTGTTTCTGTGTTGTTTGCAGTGGTGCCGTCGTGGTCAGTGTGTAAAGCAAGGCGATGAAGGTCCCAAGCCAGTGAACGGTCAGTGGTCATCCTGGTCTGGGTGGTCCAGCTGCTCGAGAACCTGTGAGAGTGGAGTGACATACAGAGAAAGACACTGCAACAGCCCCAGGTAAAATTCAGAACTGCAGTCATGCGACTGATCAGCCAATAAATGTGGAGTAAGAGGGTCTCCACTAAAGACTTGTTCATAACAATTTGGGCATGAAACACATGCACAACAGGATTTTAAACTAAACAAAACAATGCAAAATGTATTAATTCACAGTAGCTTTGTTTATTTCCCCCTTTTTTATGCACATTTTGGGATAACGCACAAAAATCTGCTTGATGGAAATGCCAAGAAATTCTAAAAATAAGCATGAAATCATCCGTTTTTGAGTTTTTTTTAGTTATATGATAAGAAAACATATGCATAAATTACTATGACAACGAAGATTCCAAGATTCGAATAACAAATTATTTGAATTTGCGCGATGGGACTGCATAACTGACCATGTGGACGGATCTTTTTGAAATGCTGTTTTGATTGTTCTGAAATGATTGATCAAAGTCTTATATCAAAGTGGTTCGGTGTTATTACCTTTTTTTTTTAGCTGTGTCACACGACTGCTTTCCCAAACACTGTTGACTTAAGCAATGTATTATATATGAAACTACTGTACACAGTGCAATAGTGCAACTCCTACTTTTCTTTGTGGTATTTAGCACCAGTTTATCAGAAAGTGACAATTTGTTTCTTTCGACTCACTGGATGCAAACGCTGCTTTATTCGCAAATGTTTTATGCAATATTCCAATTTTAAAATAGGTTCACAACTTTCGATGGAAACATAGCTAGTAAGTCTGATGTACTGTATCTTATTGCAATGAATCAAAAAATCAACACTTCTATTAAAAATGATAAGGTCAGTAAGATTTTTTTTTATTTTATTTTTTATAAATTAAGGTGTTTATGCATTAAATGTATCCAAAGTTACAGTAAAGGCATTTATGATGTTAAAAAACACAAATGCTGTTCTTCTGAATTTTTGAATTGTGAAAAAATTTGAAACTGAAGACTGGAAGAATGATGCTGAAAATTCAGTTTTGCTATCACAGGAATAAATAACATTTTAAAATATATTCAAACGGGAAACAGCTACTTTAAATTGTAATAATATTTTACAATATTGCTGTTTTTACTGTATTTTTGATCAAATAATTGCAGTCTCTGTGAGTATAAAAACTTCTTCAGAAAACATTTAAATTTGAGATTTCTGAACAGTATTACTAGGCTGTACTAGGCTGATTTTTAAAAAAAGGTATTGATTAGATGTAGCAAATTTAATTTATGTATCTAGTATTTAATTATTTATTTAAGTTTTGTACAGTTTTGCTCTCAATAATAGTCTGTTCTCATAGCAATCGCAGAACTCTTCAGAAGTGTCAGCTTTAATTTCTCTCATCTTTCACCTGAGCGTTAGATTTCATGAAACTCAAAAACAGTGTTTCAACAGAATCGGAGACAGTGTGATACATTGGATCCATCTCTTATGAATTAAGCCCTACGTGATTTTTCATTTCCCACAAGCAGGAACATAATAAACACTGCTGCATGGAAAATTGCTAGCATTGTAAGTGGGTTTGATTCTTGCACCGATAATTGTTCGTCTTGTTTGTGATATGTTGCTTTATGCACTGCTGCACTTTATATACAAAAACTTCCCTCCACAGAAATGTAATTTTAAGCGTCAAGAAAACTGATTCCTTGTCAATGTAGAATGACATCTTAATTTTATTGGCAATGCATCTCATTACTACAACAAACATTGCAGCCACTTGGCAACCATTAGTGATGAAGTTGCTTTCAGCTCTAACAGCCCAACACTTAAAGGAGTAGTTCACTTTTCAAAAAACTTTTGCTGATAATTTACTCACCCCCAAGTCATCCAAGATGTCTTTCTTTCTTCAGTCGAAAATACATTTTTGATTGTTTTTGATGAAAACATGCCTAAGTGAGCTTAGTGTAATAAGCTCAAATGCTCGCCTTGCTCTGTTCTGTGACGCACGTTTGTGACTCTCCTGTTCGAAATCGTTCCTCAAAATGAACAAATCTTTTTCCGAGTCAATTCTTTCGTTTCGTTCGTTGAATGAACCAAATGACTCGGAAAAGGGATTTGTTCATTTTGATGAACCAGATCAAACAGGAGAATCACAAACGTGCCTCACAGAACAGAGCAAGCGGGCATTTGAGCTTATAAAACTTAAACTTTGTTATTTATTTATTAAATGAGCGATCGTTTCGCTTGATAAGACCCTTATTCATCGTCTGGAATCGTTTAAAGCCCTTTGAACAGTTTGCAGTTTGTACTGAAAGTGTCTTTTGGACCTCGAACCGTTTGGTTCCCACTGAAGTCCATTATATGGAGAAAAATGCTGGAATGTTTTCATCAAAAACCTTAATTTCTTTTCGACTGAAGAAAGAATGACATGGACATCTTGGCTGACATGGGGGTGAGTAAATTATAAGCAAAAGTTTTTTTCAAAAGTGAACTACTCCTTTAAATCTTGATGTGTCTCATCCTAGTTCTGTCTCATTATCGTTTTTTTTTCCCCCATGTCTTCTCTTCTCTTTCAGGCCAATGTATGGCGGCAGGTTTTGCGAGGGCTCGTCTCGCTCTTATAAACTGTGTAACACTGCTGACTGTCCTCAAAACGCCATAGACTTCAGAGCTGCTCAGTGTGCCGAGTTCAATAGCAAGCCCTTCCGCGGATGGTACTACAAGTGGAAACCCTACACACGTGTGGACGGTTGGTCTAAACATCTATTTTTTATTTTTGGTTGAGGGGATACTAGTACAAAACAAATATTCTAAAATGTGTTTGACATACATTTATGTTATGCTAAGTATACTGCAAATACATTTACATATTGATGTGCTTAAAGGGTTAGTTCACCCAAAAATGAAAATTCTGTCAGTATTTACTCACCCTCATGTTGTTCCAACCCCGTAAGACCTTCGTTCATCTTCGGAACACAAATAAAGATATTTAAGATATTAAGATCGCTCCTGCATACAGTCCATAGGCTTCTTGAGGGACTGGCTCTTGCTGTCCTCGAAAAGTCATTAAAGACATCGTTAAAATAGTCCAAGTGACTACAGGGGCTCAATCTTAAGTTTATCAAACGACGAGAACACTTTTGTGCGCAAAAAAACAACAAAAATAACGACTTTATTTCAACTATTCACTTCCTTCTCCATGAGCCTGTAAGTCAGTTAACGTAGTGTGATTGCGTACAGCTACGTCACACGTAGGCTCACTATTGGCCGACGCTGGTCATGTGTGTGTGATGCGTGTGACGTACAATAACAGAAGCTTACGCTATTAAACTAGTAACCTGACTCGCGCAGAGGGAGAAATAAACGAATAGTTGAAATAAAGTCATTATTTTTGTTGTTTTTTTGCGCACAAAAGTGTTCTCGTCGTTTGATAAACTTAAGATTGAGCCCCTGTAGTCACTTGGACTATTTTAACGATGTCTTTAATGACTTTTCGGGGACAGCAAGAGCCAGTCCCTCAAGAAGCCTATGGACTGTATGCAGGAGCGATCTTAATATCTTAAATATCTTAATTTGTGTTCCGAAGATGAACGAAGGTCTTACGGGGTTGGAACAACATGAGGGTGAGTAAATACTGACAGAATTTTCATTTTTGGGTGAACTAACCCTTTAATATAAATACTCTGCAATTGTACTTTTAGTACATTATATTGGTATAATTAAAGTCTGAAAAAATTGGAACAGCTAATTTTTACTTAATGCACTTAAAATATCCAGAAGTAGTGTTGAGAGCCAACTAAAGATACTTAAGTGTATTTGATTGTGTTAAAGAGGAACTTTTGCAAGTATACTTTAGATACACTTTAAATATCTTGCTCTTAAAGAAGGATATTACACAGAGATATAACTAGGTTAGATGTTGTGGGAAGAAGGAGGCGGGAAATGGCGAACATTCAACAAACTTTAATACCAAAAATAAAACCAATACAAAACGAAAGTAAAAGACAACAGCCCCTCACGGACGACTGTGGTCACATAAAAATAAAACATAAACATCAAATAAAATAGTCCAGGCCTGGCCTCTCTCATTCTTCACTGTCGTCGCTCCTCCTTTTATGCATCCACTCCTCCTCGGCCTCATCCGGCTCGCCACACTTGCTATCCTTATTAGTAGTGATATTACACACAATTTATGCTTAATATTAAGAAATGTGCACTGCGAATGTGCACAATAAAGAAGTATTCAAAATAATGTTTAACTATAATATTTACCAAAAAGTCTCAAGCGATATGTCAATGAATATGTTAATGGATTTGTAGTACTTAGTATGAATAAAATGCCTTTTAAATACATTTCACTAGGCGATGTATAAAAGAAATGAATCAGTGCATTTGGCACAATTCTGGATGAAAACATTTGTTTGTCTGAAATGATATTCTTTCACATTTTGTTTCTGTTACTCCTCCCACATGTAACTAAATGTGTCTTCTTTCGACCACACAATAAATTCTACAAATTTACGCACCAAAAAGAACATTAATGTCTCTGGAGTGTAAGACGTTTTCACCTCCCAAAGTCATGAGTCTATATGGTCCTTTAGAAATTATTACAGTCATGCATCTTCTTGCAAATATGACTGGAATCTCTGTTCTAAATTTGCTATTTAGCACAAAGTATCTTAAAGGAGTAGTTCACTTAAAAAAAAAAAAATAAATGCTGAGAATTTACTCACCACCCCCATGTCATCCAAGATATCTATGTCTTTCTTTCTTCAGTCAAAAAGAAATTAAGGTTTTTGATGAAAACATTCCAGGATTTTTCACCATATAATGCACTTTAATGGGAACCAAACGGTCCAAGGTCAAAAAGACAGTTTCAGTGCAAACTGCAAACTGTTCAAAGGGCTTTAAACAACTCCAGACGAAGAATAAGGGTCTTATCAAGCGAAACGATCGCTCATTTAAAAAATTTTTTTTACTAAGTTTAAGTTTTATAAGCTCAAATGCTCGCCTTGCTCTGTTCTGTGATGCGCGTTCGTGACTCTCCTGTTCGAACTCGTTTATCAAAATGAACGAATCTTTTTTCGTGTCATTTGGTTCATTCAACGAACGAAATGAACGAATTGACTCGGGAAAAGATTAGTTCGTTTTGATGAACGAGTTCAAACAGTAGAGTCACACAGAACAGAGCAAGGAGAGCATTTGAGCTTATAAAACTTAAACTTTGTTATTTATTTATTAAATGAGCGATCGTTTCGCTTGATAAGACCCTTATTCATCGTCTGGAATCGTTTAAAGCCCTTTGAACAGTTTGCAGTTTGCACTGAAACGGTCTTTTGGACCTTGAACCGTTTGGTTCCCAGTAAAGTGCATTATATGGAGAAAAATGCTGGAATGTTTTCATCAAAAACCTTTTTTTCTTTTTGACTGAAAAAAGAAAGACATGGATATCTTGGATGACATGGGGGTGAGTAAATTATCAGCAAAAGTTTTTTAAAAGTGAACTACTCCTTTAAGATGGAAAGAGTTGGTTCAGATTCTGCCACCAATCAGATGTATTTCCCGCCATGGTAACACTTTATAATAACTGCACACTATTAAGCATTTGTTAAGAATGAGTAAACAGTTAATTCATAATTTAAAAAGCATTAATAGACATTAATAAGCAGTTTAATAATGTTTTTTTTCTTGATTTCTAAGCATATCTATAATGCGTTTAAAGATATTATTTTCTAAATGATAATAATTTCTAAATGAAGTGTAGCATTATTTACAAACCAGTTATTTAAGAGTTGTCAGTCATTCAGTCATCATAAACAAATTATAGATATGCTTTTAAATCAAGAAGAAATAATTTATAGCTGTATTTATAAACTGATTATTAATGTCTATTAATGCTTTATGAATGATGAATAAACTGTTTACTCATGCTTAACTAATGATTATTAGCGTGTAGTTATTATAAAGTGTTACCAAGGTTTTTTTTTTTGTTTGTTTGTTTTTGGCTCCATCCATGTTTTCCTTAAAGGCAACACGCTTTTCAGTTCCTCCTGAAAAGCAACCCCAATGCATGATGTTGCCGTCTAATTCCATCCATGATGACTTAGAAAATGTTGCTTTTTTTTAAAACATTTTTATTGGTTCTGGAACCACGTGTCTTATCAACCATTCAGGTTTTAGATAGAGGGTTAGGATTAATGTTAGAGTTTAGACTGGGAATGGGGCTTCTTATTGACCAGGTATTTCCCTCTAATTTTAAAGTAAGTTAACGGAGGGGGATTGGATTATTGTGACAGCATTCATAGCATTCAGATTCAGAGTTTTGACAGTCTTTCTACAATCATTTCCAGATGTTTTCCAACTTAATCTACTTAAGTTCCTTGGGCTTGATTAGTTGTGAGACTCACCCGAGTCAGTGCTATTTGCTGTGCTATCAGACAACTGAACACAGATGGATTTGAAACCAACTCAGTTGTAGCTGGTTAATGTACTATGTGTGATTTTAGAGTTAAAATTCTAGTGTGATTGAATGGTTGACTGGTAAACCCTAGATTATGGGAACAAAATGTTTTTTTGGCTTATAAATTGTACTATACTATCAACAGTGATGTTTTTTTGTTGTTTTTTTTAAGTAAAATGCAGAAAGCTTACTGTGATAGTATTAGGGGTAAGGTTAGTGTAAGGGTTAGAATATACAGTTTGTAAAGTATAAAAAAAAACATGGAAATTTATATGGAAATTCTGTTAAGATATAAAAACAAGTGTGTGTGTGTTGTTCCAGATCAAGACGTGTGTAAGCTGTACTGCTTCGCTGAAGGTTACGACTTCTTCTTCGCCCTCTCCAGTAAAGTCAGGGATGGGACGCTCTGCACACAGGACAGCACCGATGTCTGCATTGACGGCATTTGTGAGGTAATGTACAATATTCACAATTTAGTATTTGTGACACTGTATAACCTGAGGTCTTTCGTAATTGTCTTTGTTGATTTTATAACTATAGATACTGTCTGGCCTTAATCTAGTTACTTACTAAGTAATGTACTGTAATAGTTGAGTAACTCTTAGCAGTGTTGAATGCAAATCATTCTTATCTCAGGCTTGTTCTATTCTCTGTCCAGTGGTTTCATCTGAGTTGTAATAAGCATCCTACTATAACAAAAGCATCATGTTGTGCTTTAGCTGGGGGGTTTTCTCTGGTAATGGACTACTGACACAGTTGTGCATTATCATCAGAGCCAGAGTTTTTTTTAAGAGGGATCATCTGTAGTGAATTCTCTCTCATAGTGTTTTCTTCTGCTGTGGAAATGCCTGTTGAGGCAGATCGACCGAATGCATTTTTATTCCAGTGTAGTTCAGAGAACTGAAAAAAAAAGCTATTTCTCGAGTCTCTGCTCATGAACACACATCAGTTTCATATTTCTTGTTTGGATGTTTGCAGCGAGAGAGCCAGCTAATTCTGTTCCATTACATTTGACTTCAGTGTCTGCATTTCACTGACAACATTTCAGATATCCTATTATATTAAAAGAGCAATTGTGGTCATTTGAAATAGTGACACATTGCAGTGGACCAGAACAATTGGAGTTCAGCGGATTTAGTTTAAACAAGCAATGATGATGAGTCATTTGTCGTTTCATGTTTTAGATTATACACGAGTCGATGGCTAAGTAGTGTGCACTGAAAACATTACAGCAAGAATATTTGTACACATGAACGAAAGAACTGTTTAGCTGAGAACATTTGATCTCTGTGTATTTTCATACATGATGAACTCATCACCCTTTTGTGATTCTTTATATTATCTTTGCAGTTTGAAGGATCTTGTTCTTCTTTCTTAAAATAACATGTTTACATTTGAGCATGTGTCTGATAAACCTGTATTTACCTGATGGTCGCAGGCACAAGTGCAGGTATATTCTCACCCACTGTGTAATTATTATAAGTTCGATTTGATTTGGACATGACAGAAAGGGCTGATGTCTGAGTGAGTTGGGTTTTTTTTTTTTTTATAATAAATCCACACTTTTCCACCAGTTTTTACCCATTCAGGGGTGTGTTTCCTGATCAACAAACTTGCTGATAAGCTACACTCTTAGAAGAAAAGGTTGATCACAAAATTCAAGATATGGGGGTTAAAAAATTGAATTAATCAATATCACACGAAGAGTGCCATTTCGGTTTTTATCCTTCAAAAATCAGCATGATTAAAATGGGATATTAAGTTACTACAACAGTTTAATAAACAATAATTTAATTACAACTGCAAAATGTTGCAAAAAAAAGTCAAGTCAAGTCAAGTCACATTTATTTATATAGCGCTTTTCATACAGATTGTATCAAAGCAGCTTCACAGTGATAACATGAAAGTAGTACAACACAGTTCAATTAATATTGTTAAATATTAAATAACCCCAACTGAGCAAGCCAAAAGCAAGGCGACAGTGGCAAGGAACCAAAACTCCATCAGAATAATGTAATATATGAATGAATAATAGCCCATAAAGAACCTTTGTGCCAAAAGGGTTCTTTCTTGTCATTATTATTATTTTTTATTTTATTTATTTTTTTTCATAAAATGTCCTTTGCAGTTGAGTAAAGAACCCTATGCTACATATATAGAACCCTTTTTTCTAAGAGTGACCATAGTACAATGCATCCTTTGGAGAAACTAACCAAAAGTCCGAAGCCGAAGTAACATGATCCCACCTATGTTATTTGAACCACATTGGTTAAAAAATAAAGGACTGTCCATAATGACATCATGCGACAAATGGAGGAGTAATTGTAATCCCCGGTTTGAATCCCACTCGGAGCGGGTCAAGAAGGGTCGAGCTACATTTGGTACCGTGACAAAGATGGGAGAGAGGTTTAGGGGAGTGAGTGTAATGGACGGGTTCCTCCGCCCAGCAGATAGTCCGTGTTTTTCTTCATGGTCCCAAGAAAGGATGGGGTGGTTTCGTCTGATTTTAGATCTGCGCTGTAGGTAAGCTCAATAAAAAAAAAATCTAGATGCTCTCTCTTAAGCACATCATGTCATAAATCAGGTCCAAAGGACTAATATTTCCACACATCAATCTTCCACAACACAGGAAGTTCCTGAGGTTCGCTTTTCGGGAGCGAAGCGTACCAATATTGGGTTCTTGCTTTCATCAGCTCCCCACTGAAAAGCAGTTTCAAAAACTGTTAGGTCTGATGGCAGCAGCGTCCAACGTTATACTTTACAGCCTGTTGTACATGAGACTGTTGCAGTGGTGGCCCCAGGGGTTCTCCCCGTGGGGAAACCCGCTCTACATGATCAAGGTCACGCGGCAATGCCTTTGTGCCTTAGTTATATGGAAAGAACCTTGGTTCCTGCTCCAAGTGCCCGTGCTGGGAGCTCCTTGTCATCGCGTCTTGCTAATGACGGATGCTTCCCTCACGTGTTGGGGGGCGATTATGAGTGGTCGCTTAGCCCAAGGACTGCGGCATGACCATCATCTCTCGTGGTATATCAACTGTCTAGAAATGTTGGTGGTGTTCCAGGCTGCGAACAATTCCTCCCAGACCTGAGGAGCCATCATGTGCTTGTTCGGTCAGACAACACATATAGTCATAGTCTTATATATAAATCTCCTCTATAAGTCTCCTATATAAACCATCAGAGGGGTCTTTGATCACCAGATCCTCCTGTGGGCACAGGGGAAGCTACTTTTGTTGAGAATGATATCCCTAGGTACTTAAATCAGGGGGCAGACAAGAGGCAAGACATCCTGTCGAGGCAGGGGCCGAGGCCCGGGGAGTGGAGACACCACCCCAAGGTGTTGGAGCTCCTTAGGGAGAACTTTGGTCAAGCCGAGCCCTACCTGTTCGCATCCCAAGAGACGACACATTGTCCACTGTGGTTCTCCCTCAGCCATTCAGCACCTCTTTAGTTGGCTCTATTTCCCCCTATTGTTCTGCTCCCAGGAGTTCTGGAAAGGGTTCGCCTGGATGGGGTCAGTCTACTGCTAATAGCCATGTTCTGGCAGGCCCGAGTATGGTTGGTGGACCTACCTGTTCGCATCCCAAGAGACGACACATTGTCCACTGTGGTTCTTACTCAGCCATTCAGCACCTCTTTAGTTCCCCCTATTGTTCTGCTCCCAGGAGTTCTGGAAAGTGTTCGCCAGGATGGGGTCAGTCTACTGCTAATAGCCACGTTCTGGCCAGCCCGAGTATGGTTGGTGGACCTGGTGTCTCTCCTTGACGGCGATTCCGATCAGGAGGGACCTACTCTCTCAGGCGAGTGGGTCGATCCTTCACCCCCGCCCAGAACTTTGAAAACTGTGGGCTTGGCCTCTGAGGGGGCCCAGCTCATAAGTTCTAGTCTCTCAACTGAGGTTGTTGAGACCATTCTACACTCCAGAGCTCCATCCACAAGGAAACTGTATGCCTTGAAGTGGAGACTTTTCACTTCCTGGTGTGGAGAGCACCAGTTGGACCTGGTTAACTGCCCAGTCGGTGCAGTGCTGGAGTTCCTGCCGGCGAGCTTCTCCACAGGGTTATCCCCCTTCACACTGAAGGTGTACGTGGCGGTACTAGCTGCTTACCACTCCCCTTTGAGTGGAGTATCTATGTGGTGACACCCACTAATACTTGTTTCCTTTGTGGCACTTTGAGGCTGAGGCCAGCAGTCCGCACAAGGGTGCCGACATGGGACTTGGCTGTTGTACTAGAAAATCTCTCCCGAGCTCCATTCCAGCCCATTGAGGAAGTTTCTGAAAATATCTCTCTAAAGATTGTCTTTCTCCTCACTATTTCGTCTCTCAAGAGAATTGGAGACATTCAAACACTTTCGGTATCTCCCTTGTGCATGGAATTTGTTCCTGTTATGGTAAAGGGTTTTCTTCACCCTAAGACCAGGTTACGTTCCTAAGGTTCCTACTATTACTGTAAGACCTAGAGTACTGGAGGCAACTACTCTGGACGTCAGACCTAGAGAGAAACTATATCAGCTCTGCCCAGTTAGGCCACAACTGTGGAGAAAGTCTAAACACTGTTCATTTGCTTTGGGTTACCCATAAAGGGGTGCCTGGCATCTAAGCAGAGAATGAGCAAGTGGGTGGTCGAGGCCATCTTACTTGCTTATGAGTCGGCCAGTCAGCCTTCACCTATGGCTGTACGGGCCCACTCCTCTAGGAGAGCAGGTGTTTTCGTCTAGATGTGCTCATTGATGTTTGGTTCAGGTGTGCTTTATAGTGTCTTGGTCGATGACGTCACATGACATTCCGTCACCCCATTGGACTGGTTTCATACGTGCTTTACGAACGCAATCACACAGAGGCGTTCCCACAGATTTTCAGCGCAACGTCTCCAGTTCCCTCTTCAGGGAACTAGGGTTACATATGCAACTGAGACGTTTTGGGAAACACAGATTCATCAGTTTACATTTACTTATAACTAAATAGAGGAAAGGTTATGCATATTTGGCGTGCTGTCTGACAGGAGGGCTCTGAGCTAGGAGTTTGGCCCGAACCCGAAAGTGTGGAGATGGGGTGGTGGAGGGATGTTGGAAAACGGTCATGGAACAGATGTACGTCTGTTGTATATATACCTATTATATCGTTAATTGAGTTGATTAGCTGAATGTGCTCCTCCCGTGTTAATTATCTGAGAGCGCTCCTCCCAAATTTTGTTAATAAAACATCATATTGTTGAACTATGTTGGCAACAACAGAACTTTCCACTATAACTTGTTGCTTTTGGGAAATGCACCCCAGGATGATTTTTGGACTATTTGTGGAAATTATCATACAGCGTAAACAGCCAATCACTTTGTCATGGAGGCACTTCCTCCTTGCCCGTGACTTTTCACCTGGTTACACTAAAATGTTGTAACTTAAGTGCTGTATTTCATTTTCTGTTCTTGCTGAGAGGTCATGATTTGTGTTTTCTAGAGAGTGGGCTGTGACAGGGTACTGGGATCCAATGCCGTGCCGGATTTGTGTGGCATCTGTAAGGGCAACAACTCTACCTGCAAGATCTACAAAGGACAATACACCAAACAACATTATATGAGCCGTACGTGTCTTAATTCTCCGAACGTATGTACAATCTATGTCTTTATGAACAGCATTCTAACTTGGGCTGGGAAAAATAACGTCAATTTATGTGATTAATAATTGCTGTGTAACGCATTTAAATGAGGAATGTTGTGATGTGTTCGTTCCCGGAAAAACACTCAAGACTAATGGAGGCGTTTCAGGGAGTTTAGAAATAGTGACACTGATATTGACAATATCTCCCGCTGGAGTGGACTTTGTGAGAGGTGCTGCAACAATATAAAATATGTGAAAAAAACAAGGTGATTTTGAACATTCAAGCATGATAATCTATTCTATTAGACTACAAAAACAAAATCAAGACTTTGAAAAAGGGCATAATATGTACCCATTAAAACAATAACGCAATTAGCTTTTCTTTCTCCCTTCCTGATGTAGCTATGCTAATGTATTTTAAAAATCTGATCATTTACAGTTTAGGCCTGGATTTTAGTTATACTGTAATGTTGAATGGCTATAATTACTTACTTTATCCCTATTAACCGAACAAAAATTATTTACTATTTATTTCCAAAAACATATTTAAAATATAAAATATGTATTTAAATTTAAATTTAGTTTCTTGTTATTTTCACAATATTTTGAATATTCATTGTGAAATAATAGCATGTATGTCAAAATATTCAAAATATGTCAATAAGTAAAACATTAAATTCATTTATTTATTTCTTGATATTATGATTTCTGCCTTGTGTAGAGTACTCCCGTGTGGTGACCATACCGGCTGGAGCGCGCAGTATCCGTGTGACGGAGCTCAACTCCTCCAGCTCTTATCTGGCCCTGAGGAACCTGCAGAGGAAGTATTACCTGAATGGACGCTGGACAGTGGACTGGCCGGGACAACACTCCATTGCTGGGGCTGTGTTTGACTACAAGAGACCCTACAATCGTCCAGAGAGCCTCACCTCCACCGGACCCACTAATGAGACGCTAGTGGTTGAGGTAGTAGTACTTTTTTATCTTTCATTATTTTGAAACTGGCCAATTACATTCTTTACAATGACAACACATTTTTTCATGAATTCAGTTTTATTTTACTCTGTAATAAGTCTGCTTCATTGGCACTCACTGTCTCAAATGAGAATGCTGGTCTAGTGTGTCATATTGCTGATTGCCAAAGTCTGTGTTATAGTGTAAAGCGTGTATCTTATCTGCACTAATATCTAACATAGATTTATGTTTAGTCTTGATGTACCACATGACATTGTTAGAATTACTAAATTCTAACTTAAAGGGGTACTTCATCAAAATGGGCTTTCAATAAAACTTGGCTGCCTTATACAGTAGAACGGTGTTGTTGTTTTTTTAATCGGTGCTACCTGACTAGAGAAAACAAATAAAAAAGGCTGTTGTCTTCCCTTTTGCCAAATTGGTAAAAAAAAAAAAAAAAAAAATTCAACACCGATAATTAGTGATGCACCGATGTGAAAATTTGTGGCCGATACCGATAACCGATATTAACATTGCTGTTATGGCCGATACCGATATTTACCGATGTCGATATCCCTGTATAGAAAACACATAGCGAGGATTAGGGCTGCACGATATTGGTAAAAAATGACATTGTGATGTTTTATTTTTCTGTGATATATATTGTGATATAAAAACAATTTCACCAGATTACTTGAATTGCTCTATTTGGAAAGAATGAATCATTCTAGAATGACTGGGGTAGTTTTGTCATGGAGTAAATCCGCAGAAACGAATATTAATAGAATGTTAACAAAATTTGTTAACATTCTATTAATCTATTAACCTTACACTTTACAATAAGGTTCCATTTATTAAAGTGCACATTTAATGTACACTTTAATAAATGGAACCTTATTGTAAAGTGTTTCCAATTTATGTCTCTTGAGCTCGTGTTGGACAGATCAGTTGTTTTAACCATTCATTAAAGTGAATCGGTTCAAAGGAGTCATTAGTTCGCGAATCAGATGTGTCATTAACGGAACCACGGCACACGTTGTGATTATCCAGGCAGTTTAGAACATCGCACGAGATTTGTCTCGACCTATTTTTACAGTCTATGGTCTCGACAGTCGACACAGAAAACATTTCATCAACACGATAGATTTATTTTTTGGTTTATTGAAAGTGTAGTTTCACAATTCACAACCAGTACTTCAGAAGAAAAAAACTTCGGTCTTCCGACCTTTTACCATTGTGTATTCTCAAAGATATTCAGTCAACTCAATTCATAAACATGCGCGAGGGGGAGAGAGAGAGAGAGTGAGAGAGAGAGAGAGAGAGAGAGAGCAAGACATTTTGAAGAAGGCGCGCGGGACCGGTGCTTTCACTCTCGTTCCCTCAGTTAAACAAGCGCAGCAGACACTCATCTACATCACTTACCGGTCAAATATGGCTTTGGCGGGACAAAAATACGCATTATGAAGGCTGGCAGAAAACAGCTAACCAGTTCCAGTCTTCGTGCGCTTGATGTTTAAACGCACTTGCGCTTTTAATACACGTGCAAAAACAAACATCCCACCCCCACGCACGTCAAATACACAGGGAATGATCATCGGCCTGTTCACATCGGCCCTATTTTGACATCGGAACGATACCGATGTGTAAAAAATTGACCAAATCGGCCGATGTTATATCGGCGGCCGATATTTCGTGCACCACTACCGATAATGATTTTATAAATCTTTTAGTGTGGGCCAGCCTTAACAGAGTCAAATACCACCTTGCTTTAGTAGGAAATACTTCTTAGCAAACTTATAGTCATGATGGTGTCAACTTGTATTGCTCCTGGGTGCAAGAATTCAAGACTAAATGTTTTGCAGGAGTTACTTTCGGTTTCCTTGAAGGGTCCAGTGCATTGTAGGCAGTGGCTAAAGTGATAACACTGTTCTGTTAATAACTAATCTGACTGTCCATGGATGAGGATACAAATATGTGGAAGTTCAATCTGTAGTTTTCATAAAAGACCTGGAACTGTCAAAAGATTTTCTGAAAAATAAAGAGGAATTTCTCAAGTAACACTGGGAACGAGTAAACGTTGTTCATTTACGTACTGTATACTACCGACATTCTAAAAATGCAAAGCGGGTTTAAAATCGGCGAAGTTACACTTTAACTAAAGTTTTCTTTTTTTTTCCTCTCAAAACCATAAAATCAACATGAACTACCAACATAAAACAGTACATTTCCAAGCTTATGTTTTTTTTTTTTTTTTACTTAAATTTTTTTATGTATTTTCTTTTTTTATTTTGTGGACTTTTATGCGTAATTGACTCCTAAATCATGCAGATGTCCTTGTTACTATACAAAATGGAATTATGGTTGAAAACGACCTGCATTTAACACATTTGACTGTGAAATGTTCTGATAGCAGGAGACATTGTTCGGCGACACAGCATGGGGGAGGCTTTTTGTCGTATACAAAGGAGTCAGTGTACAGTGAATTTTTGTGTGATTTCCAATGGTGTTCATTAGGCCTTTTTTTGGTTTTCCTTGCACAGGTTCTCTTGCAGGGCTGGAACCCAGGCATTCAGTGGGAGTACACACTGACCAAAGACCATACAGAGAGACGGAGCCAGCCGAAACACAACTACACGTGGGCCATCATTCGCACGCAGTGCTCTGCCACCTGTGCAGGAGGTACTGCATCAGTCTGATGATCCTAGTAGATACTAATGGCCTGATGTTTAGGCCAGACCTTATACTAAAGTCACATGTTAGTCTGTGAAACATTTAAAACACACCAATCTTTTAGAGCTTCTGTGAGTCTGTAATTCTGGTCCAGCTCAAGCTCATGATGGTGCCTTGGTTATTGCGACAAACCAAACATCATTCATGTGTGTTGATTAAATTTACACGTTCATTATAAAATGAATATGCACCGAAAACAAATCTGATTTGAATCTTTATATTTATTGAAACATGAGGATTTACATTTGTGCATTTTTGCAGATACATTTAACTTGCATTGTATTCAAGGTAATGCATTTTGTAGGTTCATGCATTCCCTGAAAATCAATCCCATGACCTGGGCGTTGCAAACATCTGCTCTACTATTTTAAATCATTATTCACTGAAAATTTATATCCGTCCTAGTTCTACTTGGCACATTCATACAAGTTTATGATATAAAATATTGTTGGTTTAACTTAAAAAAGTAAGTAACCTGGTTGCCTTAAAATTTTAAGTTGATTAAACTCGAAAAATTGAGTTAATACAATGAAGGAGATTGATTTAATCTTTAGAAACTCAAAATAATATTTTTTCTGAACTAAATAAATTGTTTAAGTTGATTTGACAAAAAAAAAATGTTGTGATAACAACATTTTTTTACAGTGGAATCCATTGATTCAGTTCACAAAAGCAATGATATTTTATCATGAAACAGAACATGAATATAATCCAGCCTGTAAGAAGTACACTTCATTGTGTTTAATGTGCACTTGTGTAATTCAAATCTTAAAAGTATTTTTTAAAATCAGATAAAATTATGATAATCTTAATATAATGATAATATAATGAAATAAAATGCAACTTACATGTATTTAAAAGGGACTTTCATGTTTCCACACTGAAGTACACTTTTAAAAAGTGCACTTTATAATAATGTCAAATCAAGAGATTGTTTTACATATTAATACAGACTCAGAAACAGAGTACTGTATGTTCTTCAAAAATATATAATTTCCATAATTAAGATATGTGTCACAGTAGGTGGTTGTAATGATTGCAAGAAAACGAGGAATAAAACAAAATCAGTCTTTAATAAATCTTTAATAAAACTGGAACACTCAGGAAATCACACTGAGTAATAGAAAACATGACATCACTAAAGACAGCACGGAACAATGAACACAGCCAGAACTCAGGGTTTAATACACAGGGAGATATAATAAACAGAACTAGGAACAGGTTTGGGGGTAATTAAAAACCCAAGGAAACTAACTAGGAACACAGAGCACAGGCAAATATGGAAAACATATCAATGATAATAAAGTGGAACATAACCATTACAGTGTGCTATAACCTGTAGCACTTTTTATTAAATACATACGTTAATGCATTCATAATCAGTCCAAATGATCTTGGTGAAGTTTCCTTTATTGAACACTTGCTCAGTCTTTCCTCAAGCATCTGATGAAGTTCCCATTATTAGTGCTGATACGGGCCTGCTCTTCCACACCAGACCTGACATTAGCCTGGGATGGTGTGTAGAGAGCCTGAGGTGAAAGCAATAACTGCTTAATGACATCCTTTAACCCAGAGGTCAAACTCCCTCTGGATGACCTCCGGAAAGCTGTGCCTTCAGCACAAATACCTTAAACTTTCCTTGAGTTCATGAATGATGTCAGAGGACACGGTTTTATGAGCGCATGTTCATATCTGCTGTGGATTCATGTTGTGGTATATATATGTATATATATATGTAAATACAGTATGTATAAGTCTTTGATGTCCCCAGATGTAGTGTACTGTATGTATATATGTATGTCTTGTTTGTTGTTAAAATACATTTGAAAAAAACTACATTTACGTGATGAATTGACTTTGTACTTTGTTGTTGGTGTTCATTCCTCAGGTCAGATGGTCACTAAATCAGCCTGCTACAAGGATCTGAGAGTTCAGGTGAACACGTCTTACTGTAACTCTCGAACTCGGCCATCCACCGGTGTGGTGTCCTGTAACACACAGCCCTGCCCCGCAAGGTAACGTCACCACTGATCTCCTCTCGTCTCTTTACACACTTAGGGCTGTGAACCAGTGGGAACCAGTGTTATTTTAGTATTATTTAACCCTTGTGCATCCTTGTGGACATTTTTGTCCTTTTCAGTTTTGTTTTTTTTGATCACTTTGCCTGTGTTAAAGCTAACTGCAAAAAACTTGGCACAGGTGTGTATTTTTATTGGAATTTTACCATTTCAGCGTCATTTTCTTAAAAAAATATTTTTTGCATTATAGGTACAAAAAATACTCCCTCTCAGCCCCTTTTGGACAAAAATGTCCCCATTGAAACCCATTAAAACTGCCATTTTTAATCCCCGGTTCAGTTAACTATAAAATCATGCAATCTTTGTTAAGAGGCTTTCATTCTGATGGCAAGGCTTCAAAATTTTATTTTTTACTATTTTTTATCAGATGGTGTCGTTTTTTTTAAGTTTGGCCTATAAAACAAATATCGCTTTATTCCTGTTTTCTGGTTCGGCATACTATAGAGCCAACTGGATAAATTATGCAACGATATTTGTGTGGGTGTGTTGGTATGGATGTCAGAGTGTGGTTAGTATGTGTGTTATAAAAAAATATGTGTGTGTGTTTGTCAGACTGAGAGAGAAAAACTGCAAATTCAAATCCAATCACTGTGAGCTCCAGTGGGGTTTTGCTGGGACCCAATGGGGAAAATATGTTACTACGCCCAAACAAACTGTTACCGAAAGCTCATTTTTTGAGATATCATCCTCAAATTTGGAACACAACCTTTTTAGATTTATGGCTTTGATTTTATTGTAGTTTTGAGTTCAACCTGATTTAAAAAATATATATTTTATATAAAATATTATTTTATAAATAATTTTCATAAACTTATACCTATATAACTTTTTTGGGATTTACTTATTATTATTATTTTACTTCAGCAATAATCTGCAAAGGGTCTTCTTTAAAATGATACCAAACTTAAGTCTGTGCTCCAAAGCGTCACATTTTTATGACAGTTTTTTGACATGGACATTTTTGTCCTCTTTTTACCTATGTGTAACTTTTTTTAATTGATGCACAAGGGTTAAATACTATTGTATTTTGAGTTGGGTTTTGATTTTAATTTTAGTTCAAGTTGTTGTACCCTCTAAAAATGATGAGTTGGCTCAAAAAAAAAAATTGTTTGAATACATTATTTGAGTTATGACCAGTGGTGGAGGAAGTACTGAATCTCAGTAGAAATATTTACTTAAGTAAAAGTAGAAATACCACAATGACAACCATACTTAAGTACATGATTTTAAATGTACTTCAAGTATTAAAAATAAAAGTACTTGCATAACAATCTATATTCTAATGATTAATAAAACATTTAATTCTAAATCATTCAACCCATGCAAGTCTCCTAAAATGATGTTCAATAATGAACAAGCATTTCTGAACAAGCTTGCAATTAGGCAATATACACATCAAGCTTATACATCCTTACTATATATATATATATATATATGTGTGTGTGTGTGTGTGTGTGTGTGTGTGTGTTAAAACACCGTATTTGACGCGTTTGGCAGTAAATGTGATTCATTGATGGCGTAATTCTGAACCTCTTGGCTTGCCATAATCCTAACCAAACGTATATTACACACACACCCCAAACCACTACTAAACCTACCTATGTTTCCTATGCATATAAAAACTAATTTTCGCGTATAAATTGCATGATAAACACACTGCATGCTGCTATAGAGACGCATTTAGTGTGATCGGATTGATATGATCTATGGCAACCAAACGTCACTGGTGAGACAAACGTGCAACGAACAGACGGTCAGGATTACGTTTTGACAGGGGAAAAACTGATCAGAAAATTTAATAAAAATGTAACCGAACGTAGAAATGTAGTGGAGTAGAAAGTATAATAATTGCTGCAAAATATAACAAAGTAAAAGTAAAAAGTATGCACTTATTCATTCTACTTCAGTAAAGTACAAATACGTGAAAAATGTACTTAAGTAAAGTAACGAATGTATTTGTACTTCGTTAAATTCCACCACTGGTTGTGACAACTTCAAATTAAATTGTTCAACCAACAAACTATATATAAGCTACGTATATGCTTGTGTTATCCCAGCTAAGAGGGAAGGATGGAGGCAAGGATCTTTCAAAGTTGTGAACAAACGTTCTTATTTCTTGTAAAGTAACGTTAATAGAACATTCGTTCAAAGTTATCTGGTATTTAATAATGTTTTCAAATTGTTAATATGAAAACGTTGTTTATACATTGTTCATCAAACTTTTTTTTTTTTGGGGGGGGGGGGTGTCAGAACATGTTCCCCTAACATTCACTTAACCAAGAAAAAAAACAAAAAAAAAACATGTATACACATAAAATTCTCTGAACATTCAGAAATAACGTTTTCATAACACTGTTAGCACGTTAGAACCTTCTAGGGGTGTCCCCGACTAAGGATTTACACATTCGAATCAGAATTTTCGAATCTTTCTATAGTCGACTGATAGTCGAATCATCTGTGTGTGTGTGTGTGTGTGTGTGTGTGTGTGTGTGTGTGTGTGTGTGTGTGTGTGTGTGAATGTGTCGGGAGGGGCACGAGGTAGTCAGCAGGAGGGTAAAACTATTTTTATTTTATTTTACACACTGCACACAGCAACCACTTTTAATAAAGCGACCAAAACTGCCTGGCAACTAACAATGGCTTTCTTATTTACGTTTAATAAAAGGTAATGTGGTGGATAAACATTCGTAAAACGTTCTCTCATAACATTTTAAAGCCGCGATCGAAATGCAGAACATCACACAAATATCTAAAAGAACATTTTGATAAATAAACCTAAAAAAAGAGCGGAAAAGAACACACTGACTGCAGACAGGATTTGCATTTCACATTTTGCGAAATTAAATTAAATCGGCAAAATTGCCTGTGCTATCATGTTTCAGTGCAGCGCTACATCGACACAACGAAAAGCAAAAAAGCATTAATTTACAGAATTAAATTAGAACAGGATATACATTTCTTATAATAAAAAATAAATACAAACGAAATAGTCAGAATCAAGTCACAGGGAGCATAATAAATGTGTGCAAAATGCCAAAGTACAGGGGAACATATATTTTTTTTTTTAAATACAAGTTAAATTAAGTAACCCTGAGTGATCAATAAATAAAATTAAAATAAATAAATTATTAAAACAACGAAAGTTTAGCCAGAATTGTGAACTTTCTCCTTTTAACTGCCAAAACAATAAACGCTAAACTGGCAGGTTTTTTTAGCTAAACATGTTCACAGCAAATTAAAATTAGAAACGGCTGAAATGTTTGAAAACACTTGTACCCTACCCGATCGAAAAAAATCCAGTCTTTCACTCTGCTTGTGTGTTAATATTAAACATATTTTAAGTCCCAACATATGATATTGCTATTCGTAAATTAAAAGCGCCAGTTAAATGAAAGAGTGAAACATCCTTATTGGAAGCTAGCTTCCGAGGCTAAGAAACTTACCCGTTTTAAGTGGAAAGCCATATTTGTTGTTGATGAGTGGTAAGACATGAGCTGTTGGCACAACTTGCATTTTACTTTTTTTGGATCATCTTTTACCATTTCAAAGTGCATCCACACTTTAGATTTTTTTATTCCAGACATTGTAATCCCTGTCGTCAAGATGCTCCCCGTCTGTCACGGATCAGGGAAAGTGAAACTTAAATCTGTCACAGCGGTGAGCGGTGGTTGGATTTATTCACACACACAAACGTTAAAAATATTTATTGAACGCTTCTTTCTTTTCACGTTTTTTTTACAGCATTATCATAATTAAAGGCTGTATATAACTTACTATAACCGTACAAAATCAGTAGTTCTGTGTGAAATTAGACATTGAGCACCCCCGTATTGCCAAAATGGTATGATCCACGTTTCATAAAACCCGCGAACGAAGATTCGAATGTGAGATCGGTGGTCGAATCAGGCTCCGCATATCGATGCATCGAATCTTCGACTATTCGGGGTCACCCCTAGAACCTTCAACTGTGTCTCACAAGTAATTCACATGAATGTGTGAAGGCTTGGAAAGGTATAACAGAATGACACTCACACCAGGTCTGCCAAAACTACCTCCAGTTCAGAGAGCTGGTTACAGCAAGGCATCTGTACAGTTTAGCTTTAGCGCTGTGAGTTTCCTCTGAGAGACACCTAACGACTGAGAGCTGCTCTTAAAGTGTCTGAAACTCCTGTAAAACCTGTTTGATAGTGAGCTGTTTTTTTTTGTTTTTTTCCCTGAGTCTAGCAGTGTTTTCTTTGGCACTGAGATCCGGGTCTTACTCTCCCGTCTCTTATTATTGCTCATCTTCTCAGTTTCTCCCCCATTCTCCCGTATCTTCAGTGTAAGAAGCAGAACACATACTATAATCCTGCTAAGCATCTACAGCTGTTTAAACTGATGCAAAACCATTGGTTTGCTTCTCCCGTTTATCCCATCTAATGTCCTGTACATCTGTAAATAAAATTAAAAAAATATAAATAATAAAATATTTTATTGATACAGAATTTAATAGATAAAAACAAGGATTTAGATTTACACTAAGGACAAAATATATAATTTATGTATACTATTCAAAAATAAGTTAATACGATGTGTACGTGTCTCTCATGCTCAGCAAGGATGCATTTATTTGATCAAAAATACTGTAAAAACAGTAATATTGTGAATTATTGTTAAGGGATATTTCACCTAAAATTTTTAATTCTGTCGTCATTTACTTCCCCTCAAGTTCTTCCAAACCTGTATAAATGTGTTTCTTCGGTTTAACACAAAAGAAGATAGCCTATTTATCTCTTTAAGAACATAATTATCCTACACTTTTGACAGTTATGGTAGCCATTGACTACCATTGTGTTCAGAAGTCAATATCTACTGTCAACTGCAAAATTATTAATTCTTCAAAGGAAGATATTTGGGATACACCGCTCTACAGTAATTTAAAAAGTGATTGCAGTACCAGTTTTGGCCACAATCTTGCATACGGCTCCTTTAAGGACAACAAACGGCTGGTAGGGACTACTTTCCTTCCGGGTTAGTGATATCACCAACCCTAGAATTGACATAAACCGGAACACGATTTATAGATTATAAAGACAAAATATGCTAATCAATGACAAGAACATAGTTAACTCCACATCAGCTACATAAATTCTTCAACTAACCATTCAGAAATGTCCTGTTGCTTTCTACATGCTGTCACTTCTTCTTGAGTCTCTCCATCATTGTCTGACTCTGGTTTGAACATAAAAATGTTCTGTATTTTACATCTTGTGAAAAGAGCATTATACCACCCCAAAGTTCTAGTAGCCTATACTTGTAGATATAGTACTATTTAAATATTATTGGAACTAAATTTGCCATATTTTTTGTTTATAAAAGTATACTAGTGTACAACAAAAAAAGAACTTTAACAATGGAAAACAGTATGTTCTCCAGTGTGTGTGTGTGTGTGTGTGTGTGTGTGTGTGATAAATGAAATCACGCGTCTGCGCCATTCATTTAGAGACACGCAGGATTCATATTTAAATAGTCTTTTTGTGGTTTGATTTGTACTGACCTGCTTTTTATTAATTCATCAAAAAGTTGACAAATTCCATGATATTCTGCTTTATACAGTAAATTCTGTTTTTATGACTGGATTCCGCGAGTCTGTTTTCTGCATCACGGAAATCACAGGGCTCTATTATATTGAGGTAGCCTATTTTGCAACTTCAGTGTAGTAATCTTTTGCTTTTTCAACAAAATCTGCTGCTGCCTTAACTTTGAGAGACAACTGATGGGTGATCAGTGAAGCAGCTCCAGTCAGCGAGTGCTCTCGGTGTGAGAGTGCAAAACGTTCAGTGCCTTCAGCTTGCCGCGCTGATTGGCCGGACTCGTGACTACCAACAAATCAGATGCAGGGCCGCATTAACCATAGGGCTAGGCGGGGCTTAAGCCCCGGGGCCCAAGCAAGGAGGGGGCCCGTGATTGGCTGTGGAGCAGATACTGCAAGCCATCTGATTACCAAAGCCTTACCACGCAATGTCCCCCACAAATTATCCCTGTTATTTAGTTGCACTTTGCCTTATATTCCATGCATTATCATGGAATCATTATCATTAATAGAGACGTTCGCAAAGACCCGCCTTTTTTAGGTACTATGTGACGGGCCACGAGTCAGGCGGCTCTCACGAGTCACGCACATCATGTTCTCATGCACTCACGCAGTGAAAAATACTTCGCGGGGCAAAGACTAAAGTTACACCGAGTGATTACGAGAGAGAGTTCAGAATCAGAGCAGCTTACTGTTGATATGAAACAAAGTCTCAACCTTTAAATATTGTCATTTAAGTAATTTAAACATTACCGTTTTCAAGGTCTTGTCCACCGACTGACAGCTTTGTTTGTCGGACAAAGTTGCGTATTCGGCGTTATGATTGGCCAGGCCACCTGTCAATCAAACCCCCGTAGGCATGCAGGGCCAACGGCTCTGAGCAGGGCATGGTAAATTGAAACGTCAGGTTTTAATTTGATATGACAAATATATTTATTCTATATTTAACTTGTGAACGACCGACCTGCTGCTGCACGTAGGCCTATGGATGATTGCTGCCTGCGCCTTATTGGAATAGGCTATACATCAACCAATAAATCGCCTTTACTCTTCTCTTCATTCTAATCTAGTCTATTCTTAAAACACAGCGTCATCATCGACCCCGCAAACTTTCGGTAAGTTTGAATATTAACTTGATGGATGTATAATTTTGCTTTTTGTGTTTGATTAAACTCTATATTCGCCTAAAGGACTGGCGATAATATATCCGGTAGAAATATTTAAATTTTGCTGCGCCATCATGATGTGAGTTTATCATTTAAACGCGTTTTTAAACGTTATGGTTTGGATACAAATTATTTCAAACTGCTCAGGCACAGTGAGCAGCGGGAGAATTCATTTTGTAAATGCTGGTTTTGAGACCAAGGTGAACCATAGACTGTGGTGAACTTGAGACGGTTTTGCACAGCGCACTTAAATCCGACTATGAGGTCTCAAAAAGTGACAGACGCTGCTAATAAAGATGCTGTCGCCATGTGTGTCAATAATGTTAATCAAACATCAGAAAGAAAGTAATTTACTGCATTTGACTGAATTACTTTTGCAAAATTAACAAGAATGAATGTTGAATTTATAGTGAAAACCATGTATTGTATATTTGATTACTTTATATAATATAATATTATTCAGTGCTTTAAGTTTTTCATAGGTCGATTTATTGTGCCTTTGTTCTGTTTTAATTTGTGACTCTTGTCATCAGTAAGCTTGAGATTATTTTCTTAAGCTACTATTATTTTTTGGTGATATTGAAATTGGTCACAATAATTATGAAATTTTAGTCAATACATTTTGATATGATAAAAAAAAATCGTGTTAAATGTAACATAACTTAACTGTGAAGTATATCATAGATGGATAAATAATAATATCGTATATCGTATATGACTCGTATAATAATATAACATTTAGCTCATGTAGTTGGTGACCTAAAGTGGTGGGGGGGCCCTGCAGTAACTCATAGCCCCGGGGCCCAGTGAGCTCTTAATACGGCCCTGATCAGATGTGCGGGGACATGAGTCTAGTCTACAGAGTGGTGAGTTCCGACAGAGGTGGCTGCGTTAGAGCCAAATATAGCGCATTTCAAAATAAAATTATTTTATCTGCAAATCGGTTTTGAAAATGGCCGATACCGCTAACCATAGAAATGCTTAATATCGACGCCGACCCCTAATTGGAACCATTTCAGATTTTTCAGTATATTCAGATATTTTTCACAACACTAGTGTCTAATTAGGTTTGTTGTTCAGTACTTTTTCGTGGTGGTTCCCCCACGGTTTACTTTGACATTACAAGTATTACAAATTGCGAACTTTGTGTCTTCACTCGCAGTGAAGAACTTCCAAGCCATGATATGTTTACATGCTGCCGTGAGTGTGAGCGTGGCTGTGACGTTATTGCTTGCGCCGCTGGCTCGGAATCGGTCATGCATGCGGAAAATCGATCGGCACATCTCTAATTAATTCAAAGACAGAATTATTATGGAAGACAAAAGCCTTGAATAGTTCATCAGAAGTTAACATGTTAAGTTATGACTTTGAGGGAGCTTGTCTGATTTCAATTGGTAAAAAGTTCCAGCTTTTGGAGTAATAAAGAGGGAAAACATTGGACATAAATCTGCACTTTAACACATTCACCTAGAGCAGAACTTGAATCCCATGAACCTACGAGTCTCTCCAGCTTTAGACTTGAGTTTAGTGATCGAAACAAACAGGTTATTTCCCCAGTTCCGTGCGAGAACACACTTCATCCATCATCTTTGCATGAACTCAAAGCTGATTTGATGCCTGACAAAGAAAGGCATTGCCTAGTAAACATTGTTCAGATGAATTGGTCTACTGATGGGTGTCTGGCAGCTTGGTCTGGGTGCGGTAGGACTTTTGAGCCATGGGGTTAAGGGTCACATTGAACAACTGGCATGTCTGGGTTCCTGTCCAGGGTGTACCATACATTACTCAAATGTTGGCATCACCGTTCATCTATTCCTGGGACAGTGACAAAGCTGACCTCATAACCCTGACCCCAATCAGGTTCAAGTCTGGACAATCATAGTCTAACACAAGAAGGTCATTGGATATGACAATTCATCCAAGAAACAGCCATGAAACAAGACAGTGATGCTGATCACCAGAGACACACGAGAGACTGTGTTGCATTCTGTAGGTTTGTTGTTGTTTGTTGTTGTTGCTTCTATGGTTTTACGTGATGTTTTAGATTCAGATGTCAGAACTGTGATTATTTATTCCACATGATTGTGCAACAACTTGTTCTGACAGAATAATTTGAGCTGACACAATGCAAATTAGAAATATCCATCTCTGTCTCGACATGTACAGTAATGTGGCTAATGCGCTGATTTATGATGGAGGATATTGAATATGCAGTGAGCTCATAGGTCTTCAGGAGACGCTGGAGAAACGCTCTCATGCTGAGGGTGACGTTCATGCTTAACCTACTGCTGAAAAGCGAGGGGTTTCGATGGATGAGAGCGCTTTCTTCGGGATTACTGAGGGTTTTGGTCTCGTGGGAATGAGGAGAACCAGACTGGACCAGTTTTAAGCCAGTGCAAGAGTGACACGTTAAAGCTCAGAGGAAACGGGCTAATGCAGGACACATCACTGCTCGCTCACAGCACGACAGACATGTAATCCTGCGCGTTTCGAGCTCATTACATGAATAGGTGTTTTTCATCAAATAGTCTGTGAACATTTGGAAAATGCTGATAATCAAACATTTATTTTTTCAATGAATTTGTTATGGTTTTTGCCATTTTTACAACCTTGTTAGGAACCTTTTGAGCATAAAAATACTGGGCTACACCCAAAAAACTAATATTTTGACTCAACAATAAATTAACGTTTTAGTTTGCATCAATCTTTTTGATGACTTCAATGAGTCACTGGGTTGCAAAAGTTATGCTATGCAGTCGAGATGTTCCAAGACCTCAAAGTTTGGATCATCTTAGATATGAAATAGCGACCTGTCTTGCTACGTTACACACACACACAATATGGATCTAAATGCACTTGTCTCCGACAGCTGGAGAACGGATCTGTCCTGCCCGTGTTTTCCGTAACTCGTTGGTGATGATGGACACACTGCTCTACTGTCAGCGAAAGTATCGAACAACATATCAGCAAGTGTTGATGGCTTTAGAGACAAACCTCGCTCTCAGACAGCTTCTATTTATGAAATCATTGACAATGACAAAGGATGAAAAGTGCATGCTCCAGTTGGCAATCACCCTAGAATCTTCATAGCAATGCTCTAAAAAACACTCTAAAAACCTTTAGTTTGCCAGCAACTGTCAACACCCATAATACCCTATAGCAGGGGTAACCAACAGCCAGCCTGTCACCATTCATTTTGTGGCCAGCTTCATGCTAAATGTGAATGTGTTTTTTGTATTATTAATTTCGCTCAAAAAGTATTTAGAGTGACTTTATGTTTGCATCATTTAAATGTAGTTGACACTCCTGACACTTTGAGGCAGAGTCCTGCACCTGGGCGAACCGTTAATATTGAATCAGTTGACATTGACTGCTGGGACAGCTAAGACCATTTCGACTCAATTCGGTACACACTAATTGGCAGCTGCTTACAACGGTCCTGTGCATATTTGTCTAAATGCTCTGAAGATGTTAACGTTGCGTTTAATGACATGCTTGTTTTTCATTAAACTGAAATAACCGCAAGAAAAGTCAGGTTTAAAAGTAAATTAGTTACTGTGAGTCACTGGACGGAGAGGGTTTAAAGGGGCAGGTCTCTTGCAAGGAGTTGACGTGGCTGGTCCTCCTTGGTAACTTTATAAAAATAAAAAATCAATTTAATGTACATTTGACACATCTTTTCATGTCGTGTAAGTATTCAACCACAGCTACAGTTTTACAAAATTAACGTTAAGGGGGTCGCACACCGGACGAGAAGCTGCAGCGCCGCGCCGCGCCACATCTTTAAAATTCGAAAACATTATTATCTATAAGTGTAACATTACACATACCGGCGGCGCCATTCGGCGTCTGTCCGCGGCGCCCAGCAACAACGCCTCAGGACTGTGTTCAAAATTCTGCTGCGCCACAGAGCGCCATTTACATAGTTTTATGTAAAATTGTTATTATCTTGTCTCAAATCGTTGCTAATGGATCCTGACTTCGCCCTATGCTGCAATATGCATTTAGTTTTGCATTCATTTACAGAAATCAGCTTCTTGAATGACAATTGCTGATGTTATTATTAGATTTTTCAGGTGAGATTCTCAATTCATTCAGTAAACGGATCTCTGAGGTAAAGTTTTCAGAATGCAGACTCAGCAACGATTGTATTTAATTGTACAGTACAAACAGAACAGACATTATCTTCATTTCATGTCATTAAACATAACAATATTGCTGGCCATACACTGATGAGAAAGTGCGCGTCCGGTGTTCGATAACGTTACTGTGGAGTTGTCCTAATGTGGCGCGGCGCTTCTCGTCCGGTGTGCGACCCCCTTTACAGCCAACAGTTCACATTCCCAGAATAAATGAGAAGAATAATTGTGCTCCATTCCATAACAAATGCGCGAAACAAGCTGACATTTGTTGCTTGATAGACGCTAACGCACAACTACAACTACCGCATTTGTCCAGGACTACACGTAGTACGAGCGGAAACCGAGGTAAGCGGATATGACGCGATTGACTCGCGACTCCCAGCTCACCCCTGCTCATACGCTCCGTTTCCTTGGTTAAAATCTTAATTTTCTCGTGATTTAAACATTGTTTGAAACATTTGGAATATTGTGAGTTATCATCATAACTAAATATATAACACTAACCTTGTGATTTTGGGATATTTGAATGCAAAAATCTTAGGTATTCCACCTTTAAAGATTTCTGTTTACAATATTTTGCAGCATTGAGCAATATTAGTTTTGTAGTCAAGACCACCTAACCCGAGACCAAGACAAGACCAAGACCAGAGTGTATCAAGACCAAGACAAGACCAAGACTTTTATGGTACGTTCACACCGGACGCGAATAGCGCGTCAGGCGCGAATGATTTCAATGTTAAGTCAATGCAAAGACGCGTTACGCGCGTAAAAAATTCCTGCGGCACGAATGAGGCGTGGAGCACGGCGCGGAAGATGCGAATATGCCTCATTCGCGCGTCAAGTTTGCGCGACAGCGCGCGCGGTGCCGCATCCGAGGATGAACGACTTCAAGCCGAATCTGTCCGAGCTTGTACGTCTCACACGGAGTGTAAAAATACAGGATATTTTACGGAAAAATACTAAAATGGGAGGACAGCAGGAAAAGAGCTAAAATACGTGAGAAACCCAGAAAAAAACGGGAGGGTTGACAGTAATGGTCTTGAAAAAAAATCCAGAGTCCCGAGACCGAGAAAAGACCGAGACCAAAAGCAGTCGAGTCCGAGATGAGACCGAGATCATCAAAAAGTGGTCTCGAGACTGGTCTCAAGGGTTACACTTTGATAGTCACTTTAGACGTTCTCCTAATTATAAGTAACTTTTCAACTACACGTCAACTAACTCTCATTAGAGTATTAGTATATTATAGTAGACTGTCAGTAGACTGTTAGGTTATGGTTAGGTGTTAGGGTTCGGGTTAGGAGAATTAGTTTACTTTTAGTCGCCAAGTTACTTATGGTCAGTTGAATGTCTGTTGGGGGACCAACAAAATAAAATGTTAGCAGATATTAAGCTGACAGACTACTAATCCTCTAATGACAGTTAGTTGACATGTAGTTACTTATAGTTAGTAGAATGTCTACAGTGGACTATCGAAATAAAGTGTTACCGTCTCAAGCACTACAACACTAAGCAATATATTCTCGCTGAATTGAAGTACCTGAAAGCTTCAGTGATTACTGATTTATTTATTTTTTTTATAGGGATCGCTCTTTGCTCAGTTTCTGTATCTATTCACAATTTGAATAAAAGATTTATTTTTTGCACTGCTAAGAGGACCAACAGTCAAGTATAGACATCAGAGTTTCAGGAGACCGAGATCTGCATTTTAATGTATTCTTGTCAAACGGGTCACACAGAAATAAATTTGTTTCAATGTTGGATAAGGGGTCGGATGTTCTGTTAAGTATTGCGGATGAGGGTTTACCAAACAGGGCCCATTCAGGACTCTGCTTTGCAGTGTTTAAGTGGCCCGTAGTGCCCTTAGCAGCATGAAAAACAAAACTTTTATTAAAATTGTGAAGAGATATATTCAGTAGCATAGTCGAAGGGACTAGAGTGCCCAGTGGAGCCGTAAGGACGGTAGTCCCAGGTGGAGCCAAAGGGAGGTAGGAGCCAAGGTGGAGCTGACAGGTCGACAAGCCGAGGTGGAGTGATGTGTTCGGAGGCTGGAGGCTGAGTCAGGGGATCCTCTTGTCTAGGAGGAGCTGGTGACCGGAAGACCCGAGGCGCATCCACGTATAGACGAATCCGACGAGCGTTCTTGTGTAGGCTGCCATCTTGTGGCGACGGCATTACTGAGCTGTTACACCGGCATAGACATATGCACCGGTATGTAAACAAACCTCGGAGATAAGGTGATAACGCACCCTTGATGACAGCTACAGCCAGGCAGACTTGTTGGGTTGATGATGTTAGACATTGGCCTCCAGTCACAGATGAAGGTACAAACGATCTTACAGATTATTTTTGAAAATAGCTTGGCAAGCTAGCTAGGCTAACGTTTGCTACCGAGGAAACTAAAAAAAGATCTGTCCATTTGGCAACAATAAATAAATAAATAAATAAATGAAATCAAATAAACAATTTCATGTTTTTCATTTGTGTCCATTATTTATCTCATTTTTACATTGCAATGGGCATGGGTAAGGTAAGTTAACGTTACAGCTAGAAAGTATACATAATATCGACCAACTACTGTTTTTAAACCATGGAAAGAGGTCAATATAACAGCAGGAGAACAATTATGTCACATAACGTTATATTTAGCTCAGGAAAGCCATTTAATGACCATAGCATGTTAATTGAATAGAAAAAATAACAAGAGAGAATCACTTTTTGCTGATCACTATATCACACATTTATTATATTTTTTTACTTATGTCATTAAATAATTGTTATTATACGCGAATGTCCGCGTCTTGTACTCGCCCAGGAAATCTGTGTAAACCGTACGGCACCAGACAGGGGCAGGGGTATTCACAATGTTTTCTCTTCAAAATTGAAATTTTACTGCCACCATTGAAACAATTTATAACGGAAACTGTTTACCCACTCGACATTATACAAGGGGTGACGTTGTAGCGTTATTGACAGTCGTAAATCGCGAGCTGTTTATTCCAGTGGACGCAAGTTGCAACTAAAACAATAGAAGGCAATGGCGCAACGCTACCCAGCAACAGCTCAGTAATGGCGCCCCGCTTACTTCCGGTAGTTTCGCCGGATTCGTCTATAGTGGATAGTGCATAGTGGAGTAAACCAGGGAGGAGCTGAGGACCTGACGGGAACCAGCGGAGGCATGGCTTTGGAAGAGTATGCGGAAGAGGGTGGCTAGGTGGGATTTCTGGAAAGACAGCAGGGACGGGAGAACCGAGGAAACATCCTCTTCCATTCCCTCATAAATATTTGCAGAGGCCAGCTGCAGCTCACCCTCAGTGATGGGAATGTGGACAGGGAATGTGTGACGTCCTTCTCGATACAGATGGTGAACGCAAACCAGCAGTTCACCAGCACCCACTCCACAAACTCTGCTAATGTCTCTCGAGGACCAACACCGGGCAGGCGTGCCTTAGATTGCTTGCTGAGTCTGGTGTAAAGTTCGTAAGGCGTGCCAAATTTAAGTGTCTCGTGTGGTCCTTGAATGTGCGCTGATTTTGTTCTAAATTCTGTAAAGTCGGTTCTTCTGTCACATTTATGCTGGTCGTGCACAACGTAGGAGAAATACTCAAATAGTCTTTATTAGACGATCAAAAATCACTCCGAATACATAGGAGATAACACAAACCACACTACACGTTAATGAGAACTGACAACAGGAACAAACAAAAGCAACTAGATGAACACAGGTGAACAGAATCTAATAATCAATTATTAACCATTGAAACAGCTAGAGAGTGAATGAGTAACCAAGTGAACTAATTATGATCACAGGCAAACTGGAGCAGAGCAAACAGAGTGAAAACAAAAACAAAACAGAACATAGCAATATGTTACATCAAGTCGTAATTTGTGGCCCTTTGCATTTTATGGCCTCTGAACTTGACTACCCATGCCTATAGCATCCTGGCAGTGAAAATCAAGCATCTTTCACATTATTTCAGTTGTTGTTCATCAGAGAGCTATGGAAGGCCTAAGGGACCTTTTTTTTTTTTTGTGATATCAGCTTATTTTCTCGTAATCTCTACATTACAAAATAGTTTTCTCATGATCAATCATAATTTTTATATCAGTCCTTCCAGAAAAACGCCGAGTTTTTTTGTGATTGTTGCGGGCAAAAATTGATTGATTACGCGGCCCGTTTTCTTTAAAAATGCGATGGAATATGCGGGATATTTATGCAATTTTATGCAATGAAATTGCAGGAATTTGCAAAAATTGAGGGAACTGGCAAAATTGCGGTTTGATGAAAAAGGGAAAAAAAAGTGATTCCCCCAACATCCTGTTCTCACTAGGCTAATGTAAGAGTTATTAGGGCCCAAGCCCTGAAAGGGCGAAGGCCCTATTGTTTTCCTAACGATTATTAGGGCCCAAGCCCTGAAAGGGCGAAGGCCCTATTGTTTTCCTAAGGATTATTTTTCTTTACTATTATTATTATAATTATTATTATTTTACTACCTTTTGGGCACTTTTGGGGCCCTTAACGTGCTCGAAAACTCTTGAAACTTTGCACACGGGTCAGAACCCGCGGCCATCAGAGCCGGGCTGAAGCTGGTACCCGGGCGTGGCAGGGCGGCTCGTCAGCGCCCCCTGGAACGGGGTCCGAACACTTGGTCCATAACTCAAACACGCTTGTATGTAATAATATGAAACTCGGTACACATGTTGATCTCATCGTTTCATCTATACCTCGCGCTCTTACTTTTTACCCCAGCCCAACAGGAAGTCGGCTATTGAGGTTTGTTTGTAAAACGATCGCAATGGAATGTCAAATACTCCTCCTAGAGCTTTGATCCAAATTCGACGAAACTCGGTCAGCATGAAGTCAAGACATTGAGGATGAAAGTTTGCGAGGGGATTTTTTATATCTCGAACGGTTTGTCCGTGGCGGGGAAACGAAATCATGGCGAGAAACGTGAAACAGGAAGTGTGTTATAACTTCAGCATACATTAACTGATCTTGATGAAACTTCAGCAGTGTGTTCGCTGTAAGAGGACGATCACATGGATGTGACTATTGTGAGTCAAAGTTATAGCGCCACCAACTGGCAGCAGGAAGTGTGTCACTTTCAAAATGCTTAGATATCACCCTTTTATTTTTACCCGATTTGCTTCAAACTTCATATGTATAATGGAAACATACGGCAGATGAAGACCTGTGAATGGATTCTTGATATCTTTGAAACTGTTGCCGTGGCGACGCATCAAACTTCACCCTTCTTTTAGGATGCTTTTAGGATGCTTTTGAGACCCTTAGCATGCTTCAAATTGCATGAAACTCGACAGACACATCACATTTATTAGCCAGTAGACATGTGCAAAGTTGCAGAAACGGGCGTGGTGAGGGCTCAGTAGCGCCACCTTTTGACAAAAGTGGGGTGGTTAGTTTTAACTAGAGTTACAAAAATTGGTATGTATATTGTACTCCTCGAGCCGGACAACTTTCTAATTGACACTTATTAGCTAGGACCCACGGAAAGTCAGATATTTTTGTTTGAATATGGCCACTCTGAGCCTACATGTGTCTTTGGCTGGCTGGCTGGCTGGCTGTCTGTGTGTGTGTGCAGGGGGAGGGGCTTAACCATTTCACTGCTGTGTGTATGACCTGCATAAAGAAAATACATTTCTCAAGCCTTTTTTTTTTAAATAAGTTTTTATTTTTATTTTTTATAAGTAAAGGCATATAACTAGTTTTATTGTAGTGAATTGACAATAGTTTTATATAATTAGTTTATTAATCAGATTAACTTGGTCAATAAACTTGGTCTGAAAATTTGGTCCATAAATCAAACACACTTGCATGTAATAATATGAAACTTGGTACACATATAGATCTCATCGTTTCATATATACTTCACACTCTTAATTTTACCCCAGCCCAACAGGAAGTTGGCTATTTAGGGTTGTGTTTAAAACACATGCAATGGAATTTAAATTATTGCTCCTAGAGCACTGAACCAAATTCGACGAAACTCGATCAGCGTGAAGTCAAGACATTAAGGATGAAAAAGTGCCACGGGATTTTTGATATCTCGAACGGTTTGGCCGTGGCGAGGAAACGAAATTATGGCGAGAAACATGAAACAGGATGTCTGTTATAACTTCAGCATACATTAACTGATCTTGATGAAACTTCAGCAGTGTTTTCGCTGTAAGAGACCGATCACATGGATGTGACTATTGTGAGTCAAAGTTATAGCGCCACCAACTGGCAGCAGGAAGTGTGTCACTTTCAAAATGCTTTGAAATCACTCTCTTATTTTTAACCGATTTGCTTCAAACTTCATCTGTATAATGTAAATACACGGCAGATGTAGACCTGTGAATGAATTTTTGATATCTTTGATACTGTTGCCGTGGCAACGAAACAAACTTTAACATTCTTTTTTGATGCTTTTGGGACTCTTAGCATGCTTGAAATTGCTTGAAACTCAACAGATACATCACATTTATTAGCCAGTAGACATGTGCAACTATGGCAAAAGATTAAAGTAATGTCAAAAAAGTAAACACTAAAAGCCTCATATCTTCTAAAAATGTAATTATACATCATTTGTTTCTAAATTAAATTATACAAATATTATAACTTCCCCATTTTTCCTTTTTTTCATTTAAGAATTATGTTTACGTTCAAAAACAGCCAGAATTGTTGTAAAATTCATAAAAAAATAATAATCTGAGTCATATGTAGTGCTATACTGCCCTCTTGTGTTCAATATCAGGTAGGCCTATTGTGTATATTCCCACCGGTTAATCAACGTGTGACTCCGCTGGGACTTGGGAGCTTTTAAATCGCTTACTTAAAACCGAAAGTCGAAATACGGATGTCCGCACAAGACATTAATGGTGTGGAGTAGAGCGAGCATTTTAAATAAATTCCTATTAAGTAGGATTGAACTAAACAGAATGAATGTTCACTCTGTTCTGCTGGTTCCTCGCTGGTGGATCATATGATTACTTTGTCATAATCTATGACAAAAATGCTATTATAAACCATATTAATAATAGATAATACACATTGCTCTTATTTTTGAAAAATACATTAATGAAAAACAAGATAACAAAAATCATAAAAAAATATAGCCATGGCTGCTATAAATGTTTGAAATGCATAGGACAGATGTTTAATGACGCAGCAACATATAATTGAAAGGCAATTAATAATCTGTCATTACGTCACTGCATTATGATATTACGGCTCCAATACGGTGCAGCACAAAGCACTTATGTGCATCCCGAGCGGAGAATGATGTGCTTGAAGCCACATGAAGTTACAGCGCAGTGAGTCCGTATTGAAAAGTTCAAAGCACAAAGGAAATACATATTTATGAACAGTGTATTATACATTATCTATCTATGCAATAGTTTATTGAGCCTTTTCTTTTAAAGGTTTTAAATTTCAGTTACTGTGTGCGTGAAGAACAATTATAGTGCTCTGACTCTAGTGTTGTGATCTAACCGACAGCGTCCGACACCCGGTAGAAAGTAACACGGTTAAGTTACAGCAATAAAGTCCAGCAAGAAAAAGTTTCTTCATTCGAAAATATAGACCTTTAGACCTTTATCTTAAAGATCCAGTATAATAGGATTAACATTGAATCATCTTGAAGATCGTTTCATCATTGACTGTAACCGAATATGACGTGCTGTTTGAATGCTGAATGGAGAATGACTGACAGGCGCAGAGAGGGAAAAGTTTGTGTTCTTGAATTGAATGACTTAAATATTAATTTCTATATCACATAATAGCTTCAGAACACTAATAATACAGTACACAAAAACTTTATGGTACTTTAGAAAGTTTTTGTGCCTTTGTGCCTAACATAGACTAGTATATATGCACAATATAGAATTTGAATCAGCCTCGTCAAAGATGGCAGTGTCAGAGCCGATACCGATCCTGAGTATCTAATCGGCGCACTTCTTTTCAACAGTCAAATTGAAATTGAAATTGAAATTGCTTGAAACTCAACAGATACATCACATTTATTAGCCAGTAGACATGTGCAAAGTTTCAGAAACGGGCATAGTGCAAGGACTAAATAGCGCCACCTTTTGACAAAAGTGGGGTTGTTAGTTTTATCTACAGTTACAAAAATCGCTATATACATTGTACTCCTCAAGCCGGACAACTTTCTAATACATAGTCATTAGCTCGGACCAAGAGGAAGTCAGATATTTTGGTTTGAATATGGTGAGCCTCTCTCTGAGCCTACGTCCCTGTATGGCAAGCCCTTTTAACATTTAAAAGCTAAGTTTGCCTGTCCGGAATTAACATTGTAGATATCAACAACGTCTTTCTGTCTATTCGTAATTACATTTTGGATAGTTTGTATTATCATTTAAGATATCTGTAACATAATTGTAACTAGTCGAAATGACAGAGTATGGCAAGCAGTTTTAACATTTAATCATAAATGGGCCAAAGCCTTTGCCACCGCCAACTAAAGGAACCGGGGTTGCGGTGCCACCGGCTTGGGCCCGCCATCGCTGCTCGCAGCTATATTTATTATTATTATTATTTATACGACTATTTGGGCACTTTTGGAGCCCTTAACATGCTCAAAAACTCTTGAAACTTTGCACACGGGTCAGAATCCGCGGCCATCAGGGCCGGGCTGAAGATGGTACCCGGGCGTGGCAGGGGGGCTAGACAGCGCCCCCTGGAACGGGGTCCGAAAACTTGGTCCATAAATCAAACACGCTTGCATGTAATAATATGAAACTCGGTGCACATATAGATCTCATCGTTCATATATACCTCAAACTATTACTTTTTACCCCAGCCCAACAGGAAGTCGGTTATTTAGGGTTGTTCATAAAACACTCGCAATGGAATTTGAAGTACTCCTCCTAGAGAATTCAAACACACGGCACGAAACTCGGTCAGCATGAAGTCAAGGCATTGAGGATGAAAGTTTGCGAGGGGATTTTTGATATCTCGAACGGTTTGGCCGTGGCGAGGAAACGAAATTATGGCGAGAATCATGAAACAGGAAGTGTGTCAGAACTTCAGCATACATTAACTGATCTTGATGAAACTTCAGCAGTTTGTTTGCTGTAAGACGACGATCACATGGATGTGAATATTGTGAGTCAAAGTTATAGCGCCACCAACTGGCAGCAGGAAGTGTGTCACTTTCAAAATGCTTTGAAATCACCCTCTTATTTTTACCCGATTTGCTTCAAACTTAATCTGTATAATGTAAATACATAGCAGATGAAGACCTGTGAATGGATTCTTGATATCTTTGATACTGTTGCCGTGGCAACGCATCAAACTTTAAAATTCTTTTTTTTGATGATTTTGAGACTCTTAGCGGCTTTTGGGGCCCTTAACGGGTTTGAAAACTCTTGAAACTTTGCACACAGGTCAGATCCCACAGCCATCAGAGCCGGGCTGAAGATGGTACCTGGGTGTGGCAGGGGGGCTAGACAGCGCCCCCTGGAACGGGGTCCGAACACTTGGTCCATAACTCAAACACGCTTGCATGTAATAATATGAAACTCGGTACACATGTTGATCTCATCGTTCATATATACCTCAAACTATTACTTTTTACCCCAGCCCAACAGGAAGTCGGCTATTGAGGTTTGTTTGTAAAACGCTCGCAATGGAATGTGCAATACTCCTCCTAGAGAATTCAAACACACGGCACGAAACTCGGTCAGCAAGAAGTCAAGGCATTGAGGATGAAAGTTTGCGAGGGGATTTTTGATATCTCGAACGGTTTGGCCGTGGCGAGGAAACGAAATGATGGCGAGAAACGTGAAACAGGAAGTGTGTTATAACTTCAGCATACATTAACTGATCTTGATGAAACTTCAGCAGTGTGTTCGCTGTAAGAGGACGATCACATGGATGTGACTATTGTGAGTCAAAGTTATAGCGCCACCAACTGGCAGCAGGAAGTGTGTCACTTTCAAAATGCTTTGAAATCACCCTTTTATTTTTACCCGATTTGCTTCAAACTTAATCTGTATAATGTAAATATACGGCAGATGTAGACCTGTGAATGGATTCTTGATATCTTTTAAACTGTTGCCGTGGCAACGCATCAAACTTTACCATTCTTTTAGGATGCTTTTGAGACCCTTAGCATGCTTCAAATCGCATGAAACTCGACAGACACATCACATTTATTAGCCAGTAGACATGTGCAAAGTTTCAGAAACGGGCGTGGTGAGGGCTCAGTAGCGCCACCTTTTGACAAAAGTGGGGTTGTTAGTTTTAACTAGAGTTACAAAAATCGGTATGTATATTGTACTCCTCGAGCCGGACAACTTTCTAATTGACACTCATTAGCTAGGACCCACAGAAAGTCAGATATCTTTGTTTGAATGTAGAGAAAATCTTAGAATTTTGCCAGTCTCTCAGTGTCTCTCTGTGTGAGTGAGAGGAGGGGCGCCTGTCAGGTTAATTTTAACCCTTTATTTGCTGTGTGCGACTTTTCTGGCAATTTCGGGGGCCTTAACATCCTCTAAAACTCTTGAAACTTTGCACACGGGTCAGAACCCATGGCCATCAGGGCCGGGCTGAAGCTGGTCATCGGGCGTGGCAGGGCGGCTCGACAGCGCCCCCTGGACTGGGATTCGAACATTTGTCCATAAATCAAACACACTTGCGTGAATTAATATGAAACTCGGTACAATTATAGATCACATCAGGCCAAACAACTTTCGTGCTCTAAGTTTTACGACAATTAAAATGGAAGTTGAGAATTATGGATTGTTTGAATAGTTGTCCTAGGAGAAATACATCAAATTACAACGCATGTGTTTACCAATCACAACCAAACTCGGTGTGCAAGAAGTCAAGACATTGAAGTTGAAAGTTTGTGAGGGGATTTTTGATATCTCAAACGGTTTGGCCGTGGCGAGGAAACAAAATTATGGCGAGAAACGTGAAACAGGAAGTGTGTTATAACTTCAGCATACATTAACATATCTTGATGAAACTTCATCAGTGTGATCGCTGTAAGAGGACGATCACATGGATGTGACTATTTCGAGTCAAAGTTATAGCGCCACCAACTGGCAGCAGGAAGTGTGTCACTTTCAAAATGCTTTGAAATCAACCTCTTATTTTTACCCGATTTGCTTCAAACTTCATCTGTATAATGTAAATACATGGCAGATGAAGACCTGTGAATGGATTCTTGATATCTTTGATACTGTTGCCGTGGCAATGCATCAAACTTTAAAATTCTTTTTTTTTTTGATGATTTTGAGACTCTTAATGGTTTTTGAGGCCCTTAACGGGTTTGAAAACTCTTGAAACTTTGCACACAGGTCATATCCCACAGCCATCAGGCCCGGGCTGAAGATGGTACCTAGGCGTGGCAGGGGGGCTAGACAGCGCCCCCTGGAACGGGGTCCGAAAACTTGGTCCATAAATCAAACACGCTTGCATGTAATAATATGAATGAAAAACTTCATCTGTATAATGTAAACAGATGAAAAACTTCATCTGTATAATGATGAAAAACAGATGAAAAACTTCATCTGTATAATGTAAACATACGGTAGATGTAGACCTGTGAATGGATTCTTGATATCTTTTAAACTGTTGCCGTGGCAAAGCTTCAAACTTTGAAATTATTTTAGGATGCTTTTGAGACTCTTAGCATGCTTGAAATTGCATGAAACTCAACAGACACATCACATTTATTAGCCAGTAGACATGTGCAAAGTTTCAGAAACGGGCATGGTGCAGGGACTAAATAGCGCCACCTTTTGACAAAAGTGGGGTTGTTATTTTTATCTACAGTTACAAAAATCGTTATATACATTGTACTCCTCAAGCCAGACAACTTTCTAATTCATAGTCATTAGCTCAGACCAAGAGGAAGTCAGATATTTTGGTTTGAATATGGTGAGACTCTCTCTGAGCCTACGTCCGTGTATGGCAAGCCCTTTTAACATTTAAAAGCTAAGTTTGCCTATCCGGAAATTAACATTGTAGATATCAACAATGTCTTTCTGTCTAGTCGTAATTACATTTTGGATAGTTTGTATTATCATTTAAGATATCTGTAACATAATTGTGACTAGTCAAAATGACAGACTATGGCAAGCCGTTTTAACATTTAATCATGAAAGGGCCAAAGCCTTCGGCACCGCCACCCCGGTGCCTTTAGGTAACTAAAGGAGCCAGGGGTTGCGGTGCCACCGGCTTGGGCCCGCCATCGCTGCTCGCAGCTATATTTTCTTATTACTTCCTTTGATAAGCAAGCATACTACATCATAGAAAGTGTTGGGAATATTTAATTTCTCATCTTGTTTTATTTCAGACTGTAACGAGTGTAAACAAAGTGTGGCCCCTTTAAGAGCTGCGCGCTCCCTGTTGAACTCTCTGCAGTGTTATATGTGCGCCTCGAACACCCCATGTGTGCGGGTAATTTCTGTTTGATGCTACTTCTTTTATCTTATGTTGTTTATTAAGTAACGATGTGACGGTAGAACGTGTGACAGACAGTTATACGAGTTCGATTTGTGAGATGTCAATCGCCTCCGTGAGTCTGTCTGGCATCGCGTAATTGCGTCTCTTCATAATGTTCCCATGGAAACAGGGGGAAATGGCTGCTCTTGTGTGAAGCAAACGCAACATTTTTCAACTTTCTGCTAAGATACATGTGACTTTTTTTGCAACGAAAATGCGAGGATTGTGAAATTATGCAAACCCCACATATTTTGCACGGAAATCGGCAATTTATGCGACGAAAGTGTGGCGTATTTGAAAAAATGCGGCCCCCGCATAAATATGCGGACTTTGGCTGATTTTGCATTGAATTCAGCGATCGCATAATCGCGTTTTTCTGGAGGGACTGTTATATAATAATAAAATAATGGATAATAATAATAAATTATTTTTCTTTTTGTTTTGTAAAACTTTTTATTTTTATTTAACTTTTTATTTAACTTCGATAACTTTTTATTTATAGCCAAGTACGCTGCTCCTAAATCACCATTATGTTCAGTTTTATTCAGTTCAAGGACTTTTAGTTTGTATTTCTTCAGATCATGCCTTCCTTTGTTTGATTTCCCACCACTCTTTAGTTGCTAATGTCACGTCAATATTAGTTAATTTGTTACAGCTGTGTTCTATTAATTACCTTGTTTAGTTCACTATATAGTTTAGCCTTCACTCTTTGTCTGGTCAGGGTCACATTTAGTGGTGTTTGTGAATCCCTTTTGCTGTATGTGCTATTAAACTTCGTTGAGAACTATTAATCTGTCAACAGGATCATGTGTTTATGATCAGGATACTCAAGATCATGATAAAACAGCTGTTTATTATGTTGAGATTACAAGAAAAAAGGCTTTTGTTATGTTAAGATCACAAGAAAACGAGAAAAAAAATAATACTGTAATAATAAGTATCTTCTTAGTGCTTCCATAGAAAGCAGTGTTGGGTGTTTGTTAGATAGTGCTTGAGTCAATTAAGTCGACTGGTCTATCTCTCGATGCGTCTGATAAAACCGGTTGCCTTTCTTTCTTCTAGTCAGAGCTCTCGTGTCCTCTTATGTCAGTCTTCCCAGAAAGTGCTGACTTTGTCCTGTAAAATGATCCGTCCAAACATTGAATCTTCCTGGGCGTTTTGCCCTGAGTGAGAGAACATCCAAAACCAGTAAGAAGCTATTACACATTTGAATTGAAACCTGAAATTGTCACCTTAAAGAGACATTTTTACCTTATTCAACCAATACAAATGAATTTTGTTGGTATATATTAATGTATTGAGCTTACACAGTGATGTTAAATCATTTTTACTTGAATAAAACAAGTTAATGTAGATGTTATCATTTTTAGGTTACTATTTCAGTGCATAGTGACACTATGCAGTTGTATAAACAATCTCTGTTGAAACTTGTATGTATTATATATATATACACACACACACACACACACTTTAAATGTAATAAGGAATATTACACTTAAAATCATAATAAAGTACTTCACATGCTTTAGTACTCAATACTTATATTAGTCTACACATCAAAATAAGTGTACTTTTTGGCAAAATGGTGTAAAATGTATTTTAAAGTAATCCTTTTAATTTGACATTATTACAAAAATGTTCTTTTTAAAGTTGCATAAGTGTGTTATGAAACAGTCGTGAAATGGTACTCTTTTTAAGTACACTTAAGTGATTACATTTTTTAAGAACACTTAACTTTTTTAATATATGTATATATATATATATATATATAAAAGTTAAGTTATATATATATATATATATATATATATACTTGTAAGAAGTACATAACTAGTACACGTTCAATACAGTGAAGCACACTTCATTTTCACTGGAGGCCCCTTGTGGCAACACTGAAAATGCAGCATGAATGCCTACTTTGAGTAAAATTGTGTAACACAACAGTGTGTGTGTATATGTGGGTGTGTGTGAGGTGGGGGTTGTGGTTGTGTAGCTAAAACCATTTGCGCTCACATACTCTCATAGAGTAGGTTTTGGGGGTTGGGAGACTCTTGGCTGTCCAAGAACACAGCGCTGCCAATATTTGCTGTCTATTCCATCATGATGTCACTTCTCTAACAGGTGTTTCAGGCAAGATTGAGCATTACTGTTTAAATGATGTTTTACTGGGGGTCTTCTCTGTGTCAGTGTTTTTCTACCTCATTAACTGGCCTCTGTAAACACCATTTATTGCCTCACGTTTATCTGATGTCCTGTTTGTTTGGCTTGAACTCTTCGGGTTTACGAGAGGCCAAGGTTAAAAACCTTGCAGACTCGGCACACAATCGCACTGTTGACATGAAGGACGCGCATATAGGCTACACATTAAACACAACCTGGGGCAAGAACTGAGGCTGTCGATTTAGCCAGAGATGTAGATTATTATGCATTTAATTTATGGTATAAAGAACAGAGAACAGGGAAAACTATCAACCCGGAAATCATTGTGGTTTACATGAAGATGAAAAAAAAAAAAAAAAATTACCCATTTTTTTAAGGCTAATTGTAATGAAGGATCAGACCTGTTTGCCCAAACACATTTAAAAGTTATCTAACGTATCTTTAAAAAGGTTCCCAATGCTTCTGCAGATGCAATATAATAATGTAGCCACCATTAAATAAATACATTTTCATCAGGTTAGATACTGATAATTAATCACTCAAACCCCTTTATCTAAACATGTCTACACAAACCGCCGTCCTCCATGTCTGTAGTTTTTTAACACTTTTTACTAGTGTTTGTAGTTCTAAGCGAAATCCTTGTCCAGCGTGCGATGGGTTGTGGGCAATATCAGCCGTTAAAGTGTGCATCGATCTGCACTTCAGATTCTGACCTGATAAAGTAGGGTCTCTTTGGGACACTCATTTCAACATACTACAGTTTGGGATGTACTAATTCTATTTTCGAATACTATTTAGGACGGATAGTATGAGAATTGGGACGCAGCTTCTGTCTTGATAAACTATAAAACGTGTTCCGAGGGCGTGGTTTATGTAAATTCTAGGGTTGGTGATGTCACTAACCCGGGAGGAATATCATGAAGTCCCTACCAGCCGTTTGTTGTAGTCCTTAAAAAACAATTTCTTTAAAAGCAAATATCTCCCTTTGCTTTGAACTTTGAGTGTTGGAACTTTGCAGGTGTTGTTTATGCTCAAACAGCAAGCAACAGTGCACACTAAATAAAGTTAGTAACCACCCCTTTAGGTTTAATGAACTTTTGGAAGTAGGGGTGTAACGGTACACAAAAATCACGGTTCGGTACGTACCTCGGTTTTAAAGTCACGGTTCGGTACGTTTTCGATACAGCAAAAAGAAAGAAATGCCAGAGAAATTTCCTATTTGTTTAAAGAAAAAATATTTTTAAGTAAGTGTGAGTTTTCCTAGATCTTGAAACTTTCAGGTTTATAAATGGGAGTCATCTTTGAAGGATAAACAAATAATGTTTTGGTCATCACATTAAAAATAACATTTAAAATATATATTTATTTATATAATATTTGAATTTTGAAGTGCTGGAAAAAGATGTGTGAAGTACTTGAAAGCATTTCACCATTCCAGCCAAACTGGTTCCAGTTAGTGTTACTATATTAAATCCATGGTGAATGTCGCTGGTCTGTGGACGTAAAGTACTAGTTCATTCACGGCACAATGTTTCTCCTGGTTTCCACGACAGCGCTGTTTGATCTAATAGAGATCTACGGTTAATAACGGAGAAATGTGAATGCATCTCACTAGATCTCGCAGCGATGTTATTACCTCAGCGGCGAACTCAAATGTTTTCTTTACCGGAGCGCGGTGTGGTAACAGTGTTGCTTGATCGAGATCGGCTCGCGCTGCACAGATGTTGCTGGTCCGAACTCCGAACTGATAAACGATCCATGAAGCACATAACGAGCAGCGCAGTTTCGTTCTGCTTTCATTACGCTTGCCATTTGATTTTGCGCAACGTTGTGTTGGCCGCGTCAGCACGAATTTTGCCGGCAGGAAAAATGGTCCAAGCAATCGTTCGGTTTGTATGCGTACCGAACCGGAAGCCTCGAACCGAAACGGTTCAATACGAATACATGTACCGTTACACCCCTATTTGGAAGTCAACAGGGCCCATCAACTGTTTGTCTACCAATATTCTTCAAAATCGCCTTTTGTGTTCAACAGAGAGAAAAAAAATCATCTGAATGAAATCAAATGAAAATCAATTTTCATTTTTGGGTGAACTATCCCTTTAAGCGTCCAAAAATCGATATGGTCACGTTATCATAATCAAGCAAAAATTTGAGAACATTGTGATATACATGTTTCTCTCACTGACTTCAGATACTTACACTGCTATGACATAAGTAGACAGTTGTATGTCATCTCCTTTATGTAGACAGCATGCACAGACACACTTACGAAGTATTTTAGGGTGCTACATTATTTGATCTTATGTCCTCAGTGCCAGAAGTGTCATGGAGAAGCCATTACATCATGGAAATAGGTGGAGGTTCACATTTAGAGCCTGACATCACTGTGGCTCGAGGTAGAAGGTTAATGTCGTCTTCCTCCACACAAAGCATCTGTTCTACTGTGTTGTACTGAAATAACGTTGTTCATTTTGTGTACTTTCATAACATAAAACTGATAGATACGTATATAATACAATGCCCCAGTTCGCTCATATTTATGGGACTAAAGTCTCATTTGCCAGACGACTTCCCCCAAAGAGTCCCAACTGTACCGTGTGCATTACGGCTCAAATGGTGAAAGCTGAACCCTGGTGAAATTATAGCTGTGCGAATGTTTAATCCAGCTCATAATTAATACATTTACACAAGCAGGTTTATGGCAACAGAGGCCACATATTCCCTTTGATATATTATTAAGTTCCTTTAATTACTACAACCGTCCGACCAAGGCATTGCCAAATTTACCTTTTAAAGTAGGTCAAATGTCTGATTCCACCATATAAATATCATATGTATTTTAAAGAGCAGAAACTGAGGATGTCATACCATGTTGAACATCTCCAGTGCTCTTTTAAGATGAAAGCAGATCAGGTCACTGCGGCAATTACATTCATCAGAGCTGTTGCAGCATTCCAGTCAGATGATGTGCACTGCTTTGAGAAATATCATTTAGGACGGGGGGGATTTGAGGTTGTTTGGGGAATTCGGGGACAACTGATGAGCTGATGTTTTGACTGGTTGGTTTTGCTGAAAGTCAACAAACCATCCGCTCTTGATAATCAAGGTGTCTCAGTGTTACAACCTGGCTAACCAGAGCTGATGCTTGTGGGAAAGTACACTGTCGCCACATTCAATTGGTACGTTTAGAATAGCATACTACCACTCTATATTTCTCTATTTTCAATGTGTCGGGATGTGCTGGTGTAGACTTTACAGAATGCTTGACTCTTGCATTATCACCTCTTGATGGAAATAAATGTTGTGATGTTATTTCCATCAAGATGTGCATTCATTTTTGGTCAAGATCTTGTATTGGCAATGCAAGAGTCCAGCACTCTGTGAAGTCTCCTCCAGCACAACCCAAAGACTTCCAGTGAATGTAAGGAGCCAATTCGTGTTTTTCACAATCTCAGCTTGGTTAATCTTGACATTGTCATCCTGGAAAATGGCCATTATGTGTCTTCCTACATGGTTGTTTAAGAAATAAAAAGCAAAATATGACTCAGAATACTGTTTAAATGCTTATCATGTGTATGATTTGGTATGTTATTTTTTTGTGAATAGTAAGCCATATACAATATTCAGTACTGAGAAGCTTGTAGTATTCACTAGTTCTTTATTGCCTTTGCCTCAGTGGAAAAGGAATGCTCTGGGAAAGCTTGGGTTGAACTCAGCACATGTGATAAGAATTAGTGATTCTTTGTATCGACAAAGAACTCTTTCTAGATGTAAAGAACTTATAAAAATGTCGTGTGTGTGCTGTTGTGTACCACAGCTGGAGTGTGGAGGACTGGGGTGTGTGCAGTCGCAGCTGTGGATCTGGAGAGCAGATCAGACAGGTGCGCTGTCTTCAGAAAACAGGCCCTGATCAGGTGGACACAGTGACCGATGACCAGTGTGCACAACCACCACTGTCTCGCAAACAGACCTGCAACACACACACATGCCCACCGGTCTGGAGCACTGGACCCTGGTCTCAGGTTAGTGATCACTCACACAACTCTGCGGCAATCAACAATGCAACATGTCTACATAGCCAACAACCTTCCTATTTAAAGTGACAAATGCTCTACATAACAAAGAAAATGCTAAGCTAATAGTAAATATTGTGCAAAATATTAAAGGGGACATATCTTGCAAAATCCACTTTTTTAGCCCTTAAATGCATTTTGTTGTGAGTGTTTATAAGTACAGAAAAGATGAAATTATTCTCTTCAGGTGCTTCGTTTATATCTTTATATTCTGTTTTGGTCATTTTCGTTTTCTACGTTTTTTGAACAATTACATCACAGTATTTTCAGCAGAACTGCCAAATAAGGACTTCGACTACCGGCCCAACACTTCGAGCAATCCGCCATTATTATTTCTCGCTCCGATTTTGTAGTCCAAGCTCAATGATGCAGAAGTTACGAGAGGGCAAGTCAAAATGTTCGGTTGTTGGATGTAGTGACCTGAAGCACTTCAAGGATTCCCACTTCAGCAACATACGCCAGTATAAAGAAGGGTTTGCCGATCGACTTCGTCTGAATGAGGAGTAAATTCCTTCTATCATTTAGCTACTGTGTTTTGTGATGCTTTTCTAAACGTAAGTTATTATGTCATTATCAATACAGATTTTTAGTGGTAAGATTAGACGTAGTCATTTATCTTGTCAGTGTGCTTGTTTTAACAAGAGAAATAGTCGACTTTCACTAATAACTGTTAAAAAACTGTTGTTTTAATTACTGTTATTTTATGAGCTACATGAGGTAATCTCTGGTCTTCAGTCACAACTGTTCCCATCCAGTTCCAAGTCATCTCACGCATCGCCGGATTAGGCTTGCCGCGATAGACGGTGTTGACGGTGTTACCGGTTTTAAGCCCCATCACCGGTGACATCACTTTCCCACCGTGACACCGCGATGTCTTGACTTTTTTTTTTAAAGTATTCGTTTTTGCTAAAATATTTATTTGAATTAATTAAAAGTAATCATTTTCAATTATTTAGTTCTGAAGAGAGCATTATAATTAAAAATGAACTGCGCAACGCGTGCCGTCACGTCACAGATCAGCAAGCATCAGGATTCCATTTAGCGCGTGTGGAGACGAGAACGAGTCAAATTACACATAATGGCGGAAGATTTGGTGTCAAAACGCAATGCAAAAGCGCCTGTTTGGCAATATTTTGGCCAATATATATTAATGTTAATAAATGCCAATTTATAGTGTTTTACTTTTTTTTAGAGTGCTGTCATTTATGTAGGCTAAGGTCCTTTTTAAAGTTTTTATTTTATATTCGTCTCTTTTTATTTGGTTTTATCTTATTTAAACTTTGTTTATTTTATTTAGGCCAATTTTGTTTTCTTATGCGTTATAAACGTTTTATTTGTTTGGGCCCACAGTTTGCCGATTTTCACTTTTTTCAGCCTATGCATGGGGTTATTTTTATTCGTTCGTTATGCTAATAAAAGTTCTGTCTATAAATAAAAGTTTTATTATCAGCGAGTTGTTTTTTTTTTTGTCCATTCAAGCAATTGACGCTTATTTCGAAAGTGAACGTATAACGCGCACGCATTTAAAAGCTATTTAACCCCCCTGCCCTGCCCTCCACGGTGACACCGGGATTACCGGTGTTGTCACACGTCGATTAACCGATGGGAAATTTTCCTCACCGCGGCAACCCTACGCTGGATATGGCCAGTTCCAAGTTGTCACTGGTTGAGCCCAGCTCCAAGTAATCACTTGTTGGGTCCAGCTCCAAGTTGTCTTCTTTGTCCAACACCAAGTCTTCGTCGTCTGGGGCTACTCGGTCATCAGCTCCACCTTGGCTTGTGGATCCCTCATCTCCACCTCTAGCCTCTGGGCCACAGACTCCACCTCGGCCTGTCGGCTCTGCCTTGGTTTCGACACTACCTCGGCTCCATCGTGGACTGCCCTCCCTCGGGCACCACCGGGCTCCCCCGTCACTCCACCTTGGTCCATTATCACTCTGGCTCAGCCTCAGACTTCCGAGTCAGCAGTTGCACCCTCTGGCTCCGGCAGGCTCCCCCTTCCCTCCAGGGACCGGTTTCACAAAGATAGACTTTTACTATGGCTTAGATATAGTAGATAGTCAGACGTCAGATAGACATCTAAATCAGGCCGTTGCACAAAGCACTTAAGACTCTATCTTAAGTAGGACTACATTGCAATGCATTCTGGGTAAAATAAAACACTTTTCAAAGCAAAAAAAAACATGGCGAATCGAGTGCAGATTACACTGAGCGGTAGATGTTACATATGACCTAAGTTAGCCTGCAGGAAAGGTGTCTAATTTTTTTGGTCTAAATTAAGTCAGTCTGTATTTTTGGGAAGCAGTCTAATTTGCATTAGACTAGTCTATGAGCAAATATTAGACTTCTCTAACACTATAGACTGGTCTAAAATAGCTTTGTGAAACTGGCCCCAGTTCCACCATTGTCATCACTCCCACTGTTTCAGCCTTGGTCTGCCAAGCCCATGCCTCCAAATCGGTCACTCCCGCCTGCAGTTCCATCGTGGCCCTGTGTCGTCTTGGTTCTTCGGCTCTTCGGCTCCGCCTGAGTTTCCACCTCAGTCAGTCGTCACGCTGGACGCCCAGCCTGTTTACCAAGGCTCCTCCCTCCATCGGCTCCTCCATGGACCTTCATCCTGTCATGGCTCTGGGTCCATCTCTGCTCCAGTTCCTTCTGTCTCCGCCCTGGCTCCTCCCACCACAGTCTCCTCTCTGGTCCTCTCCGTCTGCTATTCCTCCTCCCACAGAGCCCTATATCTCCCTCTTAGGTTGGACTATGGTTACAGCGCAAGCATACGCTTTCTTGGGGTGGGCGGTGGGAGGGGGGGTGCTCTTCTTGGTTTAGTCTCTTATAAAAGTCTTATATTATCATTTATTCTTTGAATAGTACTATACACACAACTACTGACACTCTGAAGGTATAAAAATTTAAGAAGTTTGCAGATGCTTTTATTAGAAGATCATGAATGCGAACTTCAAGAAGTTGTTTTCCCCTCATTTAAAAGTTTTACAAATGAATGAGGTTAACACCAATGAAAGACTCCAGTTCCTATCAGTAGCCTAAAAAAACATAAAAAGCCCCTTTTCCACCAAAGCATTTTGAGAGCCGGTTCGGAGCCGGTGCCTGCGCGCGAACCAGTTCTTTGTGTTTCGACAGCCAAAGAACCGGTTCTCGGCCAGAACTGGTTCCAACTCTTTGCTGGACTAGAACCGTTCTTTTACCACGTCATGCTTATATCGGGGGCTGGGGCGGGTTTAGATGTTTTCTAAACATCTTTTCTGACCATAATAAAGGATCGCAAAGCCAAGAGAAACATTTGCAGAAACACAATGGAGTCCGCCTTTGTAATTGTTATGCTTGAAGTTAACGCAACCGTTTCTATTTTTGTCATTTTTTTTATAAGCACAGAAGAAAACAGTCACAATATAGAACAAATAAATGGAAAGAAAAAAAGACACAAGACAGGGGTACATAACTTATCAGAAAAGATTACATATCAAACGCAAAGATTAAAAGACTTACATATTTCAATTGTTTTTAAAGCTTTCTTGGTACACGAGTTAGAGATAATCCGAAAGTAATGTTGTATTTGCAAGCGTTTCTGGCGTTTCTAAGACGTATGGCGACGTACACAGTGACGTAATGCGCTCTAGTCAGTGGAAAAACAAATAGGTTCTGAAGCGGTTCGCAAGGTAAACCAACTCTGAACCAACTTTGAACCAGCACCAGTTCCGAACCAGTTCTTTTTTTGGTGGAAAAGGGGTAAAAGTGGGTTACCTCATAAGGATCACCATGGCGTGCTGTGAATAGTGCATTTTGACAACTGGATCCATAACTGAACACTTTAACATGTGCAATGCTGCATCACCGGCCAGTAGAACATAAAACAACACCTTTAATTCTACAGTTAAAACTTCACTGAGGAACATTGTCTCACATTACGGATGGATCTTTTTTTCCCAGTGTTCTCGTAAATGTGGCAAGGGAGTGATGAAGAGAGCGGTGGCGTGTGTGAGCAGTGACTCCAGTTCTTACACCCGCGTGCTGCCGGACGCTTCGTGTGTTGCTCTGCCCAAACCCAGCAGCCAAGAGACCTGCATGATCAAACGCTGCCACAAACAACGCAAGGCCCAGTGGTTCGTCTCCACCTGGCAAACGGTAAAACCCTCAGCACGAGACTTGCACCGCATTGTGATAGAGTGGGGTGTTGTGGAGTGGTACATTTAAAGTAGCAACCAAATGGTTTTGAGTTCAAACCCCAGGGGTGATGCATGAACTTTTACCATTATGAGGCAGACATTTAAAGGAATGATTCACTTGGAGTGACATTTTCATTATTTACTCACCATCATGTCTGTTTTTTCTGATATATTAATTATGACAGAATAACATTTTAGGGTGATCTGTTACTTGAACCTTGCTCTGCTCCAAATATATTGTCCTTATAATAAGAGTACTTTAAGTCCCTTTGACTAAAGCAGTACACTAAAGCAGTATTTGACTAAATAAGTACACTGAAAAGCTATATTTTGGTAAACACAAATTTATTTACTAGGGTTTATTTAATAAACCCTGTTAAAAAAAAGAAACAAATATTGATTTGAAATTTGTGCACATTAATTGATATTACTGATAATTACACTGTAACTAAAGTGTCTCTGTTACAGTGTAATTATACATATACTGTCAGTACTGAGTAAAATAATTAACTTTAAAATAATTAAATAAATAATTAAAATAATTAAATGTATTTTGGTGTTACCAACAGATTATTTAAACATGATTTACAATGTACTTAAAGTAAAACTAAGTGGCTTTAAGTACTATGTACTAACATTTAAAAATAAGCACAATGTACTTATTGTAATTATTATTGTGCTCATGTTGTATTGTAAATCACTTTTGCTGCTATTGAGGTGTGATACGGGTAGGGTTAGGGACAGGTGTGGTGGTATGGGTAGGTTTAAGGGTGGGTTTAAGTGTAAGGGATGGGTCAGCTGTGTAATTACAGGTGTAATTACATAAATTAATAAGTGCTGTAATTACATGCTGGTATTTTTAAAATATAAGTACAATGTAAAAACATGTATGTACACAATAAGTCCATTGTATCAAATTATTATTTCAATTTAAGTACATGGTACTTAAAGCCACTTAATATAAAGTGGGACCCAGGAAAATTGTCTTTGGAAAAATGGAAAAAAAAGCCTTTAATTTTAATTAATATTATATCACAGTCTATATATATATATATATATATATATGGGTTGCCAGCTCTTCTCTAGTTACCACAGCTGCGGATACAAACGTGTCGGATAAAAAAATGTTGGATCCTGCAGCGTATCTGGCAACCTCGAGTCAGAGGGGAGGGCGAGGGGATACACTGCTCTACAGTAATTTGAAAGTGATTGCAGTACCAGTTTTGGCCACAATCTCACATACAGCTCATTTAAAGGGATACTCCACTTTTTTTGGAAATAGACTCATTTTACCACTCCCCCACAGTTAAACAGTTGAGTTTTACCGTTTTCGAATGTATTCAGTCGATTTTTTTTATATTTAGAAGAATATCAGTAAACGGATAGTTTCTGGTCTCATTGACTTCCATAGTATATTTTTTTCCTACTATGGAAGTCAATGAGACCAGAAACTGTCTGGTTACTGATATTCTTCAAAATATCAGAAACTCGGCTGAATGGGTTCGAAAATGGTAAAACTCAACTGTTTAACTCTGAGGGAGTGGTAAAATGAGCCTATTTCCAAAAAAAGTGGAGTATCCCTTTAAGGTTTGAAGTACACTACAAGTGAAAATTCAGTACAATTAAGCACTCCTCCTTTTCACAAGTAAAAGAACAGGTTACTGCTTCAGTCTCTTTTATAACGCACAGACTTGTGTTTTGGATGAATGAGGCCTGTGATATTCTCTCTTTCTCTCTGCAGTGTTCAGTTTCATGTGGAAAAGGGCTTCAGCTGCGTGTCATGAAATGCACAGAGAAGGATGTGGCAGGAAAATATAGAGAACTGTCACCCAAAAAGTGTCAGAATGTGCCCAAACCCTCCATGGAGCTCCAGAGAACCTGCGTCCTGCCAGACTGTCCCGTCCTTTCTCCTCACAGCAGACCAGACTGGTACTCCTCACCGTGGTCTCAGGCAGGTCTTCGGCCACACATCATGAGCTCAGCAGGAAGAGTAGGATGCTTGATTTTGATCTTGGCATGCCGTGTTTTGTGTTTGTCTGCAGTGTACGGTGTCCTGTGGTGGAGGGGTTCAGGTGCGCTCAGTGCAGTGTCTTGTTCATGGGCGTCCCTCCTCTGGGTGTGTCCTGCAGATGAAGCCAGTGATGTCCCAGGCCTGTAACACTGCATTCTGCCCCCAGCCAGAGAAGAAAGGTCTGTCATGAGCTATGATATAATTTGAGTTATGCAATCAAAATTATTTTGAGGAAAAAGTTGTTTTAAAAAACAGAAAATATTTTTTGTTATTATGCATGTTAGTGAATTATTATAATAATTGATTGTAGTAGTTAGATGTAGTTAATGTGATTAAAAATGTTTAAACATATTAACTACATCTAACTACTACAATCAATTATTATAATAATTCACTAACATGCATAATAACAAAAATATTTTCTGTTTTTTAAAACAACTTTTTCCTCAAAATAATATTAATATATATGTATATATATATATATATATATATATATATATATATATATATATATATATATATATATATATATATGAAGAGTTCAGATGCAAAAGCCTCTAAATGCCATTTGAAATTTTCTTCTTTAATGATGATTTTTATCAAACTTGTATATTTAAGTTCAGTAATTTCACTTAAATGGTGTTATTTAAGTGAAATTACTGAACTTAAATATACAAGTTTGATAAAAATCATCATTAAAGAAGAAAATTTCAAATGGCATTTAGAGGCTTTTGCATCTGAACTCTTCATATATATATATATATATACTGTATATAGTACTATTTAAGTACTAAAATTACTAATAAATTAAAATTAATTAAATCTAAAAAAACTAAAATTGAAAACAAACATAAAATTACTAAACTTAAAATTAAAAATACACAAATAAAAGTTAATAATAGTATATATAATAGTATATAAATGACACGTTTACACATATTTGTTGTCTTATTTGTTGACAAATTAATATTAAGTAAGAAATATAATAGTGTCCAAAACTCTTTATGCTTGGTTTGTGTACGTTTTGACCATTTCATTTCCTATTTGAAAAGAAAGAACGTGAAAGAAAAAGACAACTTGAAGTAACGTTATTTTAAGGTGACGTAGTTATAAATCACTACATGTATTTACTATAGTAATAACAGTAAGGTATGCATAATTACAAGTAACTAACCCTAAACCAAACCCTGAACCCTAACCACAACATTACATGTGAATAAAGCCTAAATTAAATATTTTCACATAAAGCGATCGAGTCTCTTCAGAAAATTTGGACTAAACTCCTCTGGACTAAAGTCATAAGGGTTTGAGCAACATCACCCTTTAACAAAGTTAAATCTCCATATCGATGTCTAATCCCTTTCATCCGATTGGTCAGAAAGTCTTTTCCTTTCTCGTTATTCCTTTTCAACTAGGAAATGAAATAGTCAAAATGTACACAAACCTTGCTGGAATTTTATTTTTATTGATTTATTTTTCTAAATATTGTATTAATTATTAGGCTGAATAAGACATTTATGTTGTTACGTTGTAAAATCATTGTCTCCCTGTGCAGATGCGATCTGTAAAGATCATTTCAACTGGTGTTATCTGGTGCCTCAGCACGGCGTTTGCAACCACAAGTTCTATGGGAAGCAATGCTGCAAGTCCTGCTCACACACAAACCCGTGAGAACTTGTTCTCTAGACGTTTGACCGTGACCTTCTGAGCCCTCGCAGGAGCAGAGCGATGCCCGCTCTAGCGCTGTGTTTAACATGTACTGAACAAAGACATTATTAAGGACTCAAAGTGGCTTGTTTGTCTGGGACTTCGGTGGAGATTGACACGGCCTGCCGATGACGGCGAGACTGCAAGTGTGTCTGCAGGAAATGACATCATCGACAAAGCCCTATGGAGGGGATACCGTGTCAGTGAGGGTGTGAGGACTCCTTTCATTCTTCAAATGATCAGGAACAAAAAAATATGGTTATAGTTATGTTTTTTCATGAACATGCTTCATAATCTCATGTGAAACACGTAAACTGGCTTAATGCGTTTTATGGTGGCAGCAGAAAGAATATGGCGTCGTGTAGTAGAGCTACATTCATTTTTGGTGCTGTATGTTGATTTTAATGGCAGCCGAACCGCTGATACATAACAGAGGTTTAAATTAACATGACGATGAATTAGTGCTTTTGTATGATTGATATTAATTTCCTTATTTATTAACAATACTGAAATATACCAGAATGATATTCTGCTGTAATATTGCCTTATATTGCTTTTATTTTCCTGTTTAACTTTGGGTATAGTTGCACATTGGTATTTTTGTACGTTTTATCGTGCTTTCACAGTACCGTTTCGTATTTGGGATTTATTATTTTCGAGGAAAACAAAAAGCAATTAAACTAATGGGCATGAATATAATGAACTGTAAGAAGTGTCGCATTTAACCAAGTCAGCTCTCTTTGTGGGATGCTTTTAGCAAGCACACGACTTGCCAAGAACTGTCTTTGGTCTGATGAAGAGAAATGCACATGAAAGGCTCCGGCTTTTCACATATGGGTTTTTGCGTCGCACAAATCACTTCCATCATTAACAATATTTGCATTTGTTGTACAACAGCAGTAGATGAATGTAATCGCTCATCCACAATGAATGTTATTCTGAGGAGTGGACGGAGGATTTGTTATAAATGGCAGTCCTTATTAAACGTGGCACGTGTCATATTGCCATCACATTAGAGGCTGTGTTGTCTTTCTCTCTTGGCCGTAGGAAGCAGATATGTAGATCGCTCGTGATCCGGCTTCGCTAACGCTGAGTCAGAGCTTTTTCTTGTTCTTCATATGCTCTATTGTTTCCAGATGGAGTCAGACGAGGCCACTGGAGCGCGTTCAGGAACTAATATGACTTGTGAGCTTTTCACCGACTTTTAACGCACAGATCTGTGAAGACTTTAGCAGAAAACACATACATCACTCCATGTTATTAATGTCTCAAGACATTCGGTAAGACTTAAACCATGTTTCATGTTTTTTGAAAGTTTAGATGAATGTCCAGAATATGGAACTGCTGAAGCAAGAACAACTGCTGTTATCGCTCAAGAGCGGGGTTAGTGATCGGCACAAACCATTAACACTACCTATTGGACCTATAAAACCACAGCGTTTGTGCTACAGACATGAGGTGTGCTCTTACTTTTTAAAGCATTCTGAATTATTAAAGTGGTGATGATGGAAAGTCTTTGCAAAAAAAACATCTCAGTTTACTTAAAGTGTTGTTAAATAAGTTCAATTTAACCACAAGGAACAACTTTCATGATTCCTGTCTTTTTGAATACACATACTGTGTAGCAGGAAAGTATGCTCATTTTCAGAAATCAAGCACTCAAAACCCCTTATCTCAGTGGTTAGGGGGTCTTAATTATCGACAGGATCGCTGAAAAAAACATTCAGTTATCCCAGAAAGACTCGGGAGGATAAATACTATAACATTAAATACATTTATTGATAGCGCAGCAAGCAATAAAGTTCTTTGGCGTAGGCCCCCGTCCATAGCTTGCAATCCGAGAGTCCGGACTCTGCATTTCCTGCCTGAAGACGAAAGCAGGGGCGCAGCCGACCACCTGGGAGGTATAGGAAGGGACCATCCTGGTGGTGGTGGGGAGGATGGAGGGGAAGGAACCATTTTGGAGGTGGTGGGGAGGATGGAGGTAAATGAAAGCGTCAGCATTTGTGAACTCAAACATGTTTAAGTACCAGTCTTTTATACAGCAATCGTGTTGGATAGATGAAAAGGTAATAAGTAGTGGTGGAGGAAGTACTGAATCTCAGTACTTAAGTAAAAGTACAAATAACCAGATAAATATTTACTTTAGTTAAATGTAGAAGTAACAAAATGACAACCATACTTAAGTAAAAAGTAAAAAGTACCTCATTTTAAATGTACTTTAAGTATTAAAAGTAAAAGTACTTGCATAACAATTAATAAAACATTTAATTCTAACTTATTCAACCTAATACTCCTATAATGATGTTCAATAATGATGGGGAAAAAAATGTTGTCACCATTTCTGAAACAAGCTTGCAATTAGGCAATATACACATCATGCGTATCCTTACTATATGTTAATAACAATTTTTTAACGCGATTAATTTATGGTGTAATTCTGAACCTCTTGGCTTGCCATAGTCCTAACCAAATGTATATTACACACGGTGCGTTTCCTATGCATGTAAAAACAAATTTTCGGGTATAAATTGTACGATAAACACACTGCGTACAAGACGCATTTTACTGTAACCGGGTTGATATATCTATGGCAACCAAACATCACTGGTGAGACACACGTGCAACGAGCGGACGGTCAGATTACGGTTTGGCAGGGGAAAAACTGATCAGAAGATGTAACGAAAATGTAACAAAAGTTGTAGAAATGTAGTGGAGTAGAAAGTATAATAATTGCTGCAAAATGTAACGAAGTTAAAGTAAAAAGTATGCACTATTTATTCTACTTAAGTAAAGTAAAGATACGTGAAAAATGTACTCAAGTAAAGTAACAAAGTATTTGTACTTCGTTACATTCCACCACTGGTAATAAGTGACGTAGCAATTGAGTCTTCCTGGCCGAAGTTAGCGCTAAAGCTTCCATTTTGCAAAACTTGTGGAATCTGTAAATTAAATGATTTTACGTTTGATTAAAATTGTTTTTCATTTACAGAAACTGGGAGTGTCATATCATGTAGCAACACGTTAAACACACTATAGCAACAGCATAGTATTGTGGTGGGTGGTTCTGCATGCGCAATCATGTTCACAGTTTCTTCTGTGAATTTAAAATGTAGTTATTGTTTATTATTATCACAAGAAGAACTAAAGAACACATCAAAACAAATTTCAGTATGGGGTCACCCGGTGGCAATTTTTGGTACATTACTTATCTGTCCGTCATCAATTTGTAACAGTAAATGAAGATCTTTTATATCGATCACAAGTTCAGTATGGTGTACCACAAGGCTCAGTACTAGGACCGTTGCTTTTCCTCCTGTGCATGCTACCCTTGGGTGATATCATTAGGAAACATGGTGTTAGTTTTCACTGTTATGCTGATGATGCTCTCTATTGCTCTATATTTCTTTGCTGTCAGATGAAACATACCAATTCACAAAACTAACGGAATGCATAGTTGGTATAAAAATTTGCTGACTAGTAATCTCCTACTATTAAATTCTGATAAACAAGGTTTTAATCATTGGAACAAAAATGTCTGCATGTAATAACCTATACTCTCCTTAACTGATGGCTTTTAACTTGATGGCTGCTCTTTCAAGTCTTCGTCGTCAGTTAGGAGGGTGTGATATTTGATACCAGTCTTTCAATTGGTATCCACATTTCTAACATGTAAAATCGCATTTTTCTAACTTACAAATATGTCTAAATTAAGACGTGTTCTTTCATTGACAAATGCGGAACAGTTAGCTAATGCATACATGACGCCGAGGGTAGATTATTGTAATGCTACTGGGTGGTTGCCCTGCACAAAACAAAACAAAAACGGTCCAAAACAAAGCAGCTAGATTTCTTACTAGTACCAGTAAGCCTAACCATATTAACCCGGTTCTGTCAACACTGCATTGGCTCCCTATTAAACATTTTACATGCATACATTTTAAAATCTTGCCAATTGCTTATAAAGCCCTAAATGGTTTAGCTCCTCAGAACTTGAGCGTGCTCTTATATCCTTATAGTCCTTCTCACCCACTTTAAAAATTATGTCCAGTTGATCATACCTACAATTTCAAAATCGACTGTGGGCATTAGATCCTCTTCCTATTTAGCCCACAAACTCTGGAACAGACTTCCTAGCGCTGTACAGGAGGCAGACACACTCTGTCCATTTTAAGCTAGATTATTGACCAATCTCCTTTACCTGGTATCCCAACACTATCTCACGACCAATTCGTACGAATTCGACGCATGATTAAAAAGTGGCTAATTCGTACTAATTCGTACGACCTCACTCGTACTAATTCATACGATTTGTCTAAACCCACGTGATGGTTAGGTTTAGGGGCGGGGTAAGGGGTAGGTCATTCGTACGAATTCATACGAATTGGCCAATTCGTAAAATATGTACGATTTAGCAAAATCGTATTAATTCGTACGAGTGAGGTCGTATGAATTGTTACGAATTAGCCACTTTTGAATCATTCGTCGAATTCGTACGACTTGGTCGTGAGATCGGGTTGGGTATCCACAACACGCTTTTACATTTCAATCATCTCAAATCCTTTAAAGGATTGTTAGGCTGCATAAATTAGGTCAATTGAAACCAGAAACACTTCCCATAACATTCAATGTACGTGCTACATCATAAGAGGAATGGCAGCTATCTGTATCATTCTTATCCTGAGGTTACCGCGGTCATAAGAATGTGCACCCAGAGACAACCACAACAGCCCTGAATGTCAGCGGAGACCATGACAAGATGATCCCTAGAAACAGACTGTCTTTGAAGACCTTGTTGACTCAATTCTCACAATACATCCACAACAGTTTACAATACTGTTGTGGATGTGGATAACATTTAATAAATATATTTTCATCAGGTTAGATATGAATTATTAATCACTCACCCCCTTTATCTAAACCTACTTAAACATTGGACTCGCACATCCGCTATGTTTGTAGTTTTTCTGAATTAATCGAATCCTCATCCAATGCGCAATAGGTTGTTGTCAATATTAGCTGTTCGAGTAGCTCAGATCTGCACTTTGGATTCTAACCAAAAAAATTAGACCATCCGGGTAACTTTGGAATACTCCTTTCAACATACCATGATTTGGGACACACTGATACTAATTTCGAACACTATTTAGGATGGATATTATGCTAATTGGGACACACCAAGTGTCTTAATGAGTGAGACGTCGAGTCATTAATTTAAACGATTCTTTCAAACGTCAGATTTAGTCAGGAAGGAATCGAGCAACAGTCTTTATGGATCAGTCATTGAATCATTGACTCACCCAATTCGTTAAAAAACGCAATGTTGATCAGAAACACAACGGTTCTGCTGTGACTCTGTTTAGAACTATTTTTGGTAGTGGAATAGAGCAAAAAAAAAGTTGATATTGACAATATTGTGTCTAAAATATTAGCCTATTATTACATTCTCTATTAATTATGTTCCGTGGTATAAAGTATAAAATAGTGATGATCTTTAAAAGAGGGAAAGTGAGCTCAACACTGCACCAATAGGCAGATATTGCTAATTCAAACCGCACTGTCTGAACTAAAATGCATACCATTTAAACATGCTTACTTGAGAGAGAAATTAGAGCTCAGATAATGGTTCATCCATGAGAATCAGATCCAGAAGTAGAAATGAATATGGTAACAATCTCACAAACAACACAACAGTTCAGTGAAAGTGGTATAGGAGGAAGTGAATGAGAAACCGAGTGTTGATTTATGGCTGGTCAGCTGTGGCAGTGTGATGTGCTCATTTGGTTCTGCATGTGTTCTTGGTCCTGGTAAAGATGATATCACCAACCTTTTTGAATCCCTCATCAGACACGGACAATGTCAAATTAGTTCAATCCTGTGGATGTGTTTCCACCATGCGTACCGCTTGTTAGCATGGAACTAAACAACAACATATGGATTCGCAAGAACATTCGGCCCCAATTTATATTAAGTAGCATTAATACCTATGAACTTACATAACTATATTTGTACATAGTATTTGTACTCAGTATCTACAGCTGTAATATTTGTGTAACTACACATATGTAACGACCCATGGAATGGTGTAAGTACAAATGTGTAACAGGATATTGGTAACAAGACTTTTTTCACTTCAGTAAGTACACATGTGTAACAAGAATTATGTAATTACATTAATAACAATATGTATTTACACAAATTTCCTATGTGTATGCCATGTATTTACCACTGGCAGTACTAATATTCAGTTACACAAATATTGCAGCTGAAGATACTATGTGTGTGTACTTACACTGTAGTTGCATACTATGTACACATAGGGCTATTTAAAGGGTAACTCTTGCCAAAATTGAATGTAAGCTCTTTCTGTTTATCTACCCGAGTCAAACTTTTGTGTAAAAGCATAATTAGAATGGAAACGTCACTTTTAAGATTGACCGTATTTTAGTTTAAGGTAAAAATGCCTTTTGAATGGGAGTGCATGGGGCACTTCTATATAACAGCATCAAAATCACTGTTTTTAAAGCACTAAGAAGGCTTGACACAATATAAAACTGCTCAAAAGATGTTAAAAGTATTACCAGGGCCTCTACACGTGAACTTGAGCATTAAATGGATTGTTTGTGTACACAAAGTTTACTAAAAAGGAAGGTTTTGTACGACTCACTTTATTAGTGTTTCCGGTGGCTGGAATTTTGTCAGTCAAAAGTAGTCGATCTCCGAATGCAACGTAATGAACTGACTCCATGAATTTAAATGGAAACAAGCTTTAGGAGCTTTCCATCGTTTTACTCTCCTTACGTTGCATTCGGAGATCTCCTACTTTTGACTGACAAAATTCCAGCCACCGGAAACACTAACTGATAAAGTGAGTCGTAAAAACAAAACTTCTTTTTAGTAAATTTTGTGTACACAAACAATGAATTCCATGCTCAAGTTCATGTGTAGAGGCCCTGGTGATACTTTGAGCACAGTTTTATGTTGTCTCGAGCCTTCTCAGTGTTTTAAAAACAGCGATTTTGATGCTATCATAGTGCTCCATGCACTCCAATGCAAAATGCATTTTTACCTAAAACGAAAATACAGTCAATCTTAAAAGTGGCGTTTCCATTCTATTTGTGCTGTTACTGTAGGCCTACACGAAAGTTTAACTCGATAAACAAAAAGAGCCTAGGTTCAATTTTGGCAAGAGTTACTACTCTTTAATATAAAGTGGGACTGAACATTCCTTTTAGAGAAACATAGTGGCTATCCCTAACCGTTAACCTCAGACGGCACTAACCAGTTCTGATATTGGGTGAAATATCAGATCAAAATTGAATCAGTATCCTTTGTCGGTCTAGGGACAACATTTGTATCAATTAGATTGCAAGGTTAAGGTTAAGGTCGAAGCTTGAATAAAGTTCTTATCAACCTGTCATTTCCCCTGTGATTTTAGTTGGATGGGGTCAGGGTTAGTTCACACAGCCTCTCTGCTTCCCACTGTCCACCACTATTCAGACATACCGACACACAAATTGGCATATTGGCAACCAAAACTAATAGGATATTAAATAGTTAACCCTAATAAAACTCTCGTCATTTACTTACTGGTTGGGTACCATGATCCGCATCTCATTAAGAAAATAACAAATCCTGAATATGGTAAACACACTGTAAAAAAATATATATTTTCAAGATTTGTTATCACAAATTTTTTTCTTTTGTCAAATCAACTTTTATTTATTTAGTTCAGATAACTTTATTAGATTATTTTGAGTTTCTGATGATTAAATCAATCTCCTTCATTGTATTAACTCACTTTTTCCATTTCAATCAACTTTTAAGGCAACCAGGTTACTTAATTTTTTAAGTTAAACCAACAATATTTTTTTACAGTGTTGAGTAGGCTCAATGTGTTATTTAGCCGTTGCTCTCTATCAACTAACTTGCATTATACTATTATTATTTTTTTATTTAAGGTCTCATTTGTTAATATTAGTTTATGTATTAACTAACATGAACTAACAATTGAGGAATGTATTTTACAGCGTTTATTAATCAAGTCATTAAAAACGTTCACGTTATTCACAGTGCATTAATCAGTGTTGTAGTACTCGAGACTCGGACTCGTCTCGGACTCGGTCTCGAGACCATATTTTAATGGTCTTGGTCTTGTCATGGACTCGTGTGCATTTGGACTCGGAATTGACTCGTACTCGAACTTTTTTTTTTTTAGGACTCTGACTTATTCCCGAGTCCACTCGAGTTCAATTCAAAACATTTTTCATGATTATTAATGCATGTTAATATTTCTTTAAATTGATTGACACGCCCAGTGATTGGTGATTTTCTAGTGCTCAACTGCGCATGACAAATTGTAATAAAATTACTTTTAACACCACCTACTATGTGGCCTTTTTACCCTAAACTGATCATGTTTTTTAAACTCTAAGTAAATTCAGTAAAAAAAAAAAAAAAGGATTTCTCTGAGTAAATAAAAGTAAATTAGGTAATCAACCCTCACTGGTCTCGGTCTCGACTCGGACTCGACAGTCTCTGGTCTCGGACTCGAATCGGACTCGACTCTCTATGGACTCGGTCTTGACTCGGACTCGACTCTCTCTGGTCTCGGTCTTGACTCGGACTCGACTCTCTCTGGTCTCGGTCTCGACTCGGACTCGAGTGATGTGGTCTCGACTACAACACTGGCATTAATGTTAATAGATACAATGTTTGATCTTAAAAAAACGTTTAGTAAGTGCTGAGATCAACATTAACTAAGATTAATAAATGCTGTAGAAGTATTATTCATAACCTTACTGTATAATGTTACCCTTTTTATATAAAGGCAATTTCTAAAGTTTTTCTTGATAAAACTTCCTCTTTTTTGTCGCAATTTTGGTTGGTGAAAATAGATTTATTTTAACAACAGAACAACTGACATGTCTTCTTCCTTTATCTGTGATGGAGAGACCTAATGATCAACCTTATTATGTTATGCATGTTCTGTTCTTATTTTACACTTTTCATTAACATTAACATCCTTCCATTTCAGTTTTGATCGTGGTGTGATTCTCTATATCACAACATCACAGTGTCTTTAATTATGTCCTAATGTTGGGTTTGCATGTTTTATGGAGGTATTCCATTGACATTATAGTTTTTGTACTGTACAAGCTGTAATTCTAACCATACCCTTCACAGAAAACTTTCTGCATTTTTACATTTTCAAAAACCATTACTTAGTATGACTATTCAGCACCTCTACATATATATATATATATATATATATATATATATATATATATATATATATATATATATATATATACTGTATATGTATGTAGTATATTTCAGCCAAATATCAGAACTGGTTATTTGTGGTTAATTACTGGTTAATATCAGAACTGGTATATATATTATATATATATATATATATATATATATATATATATATATATATGTATGTATGATATTTCACCAAATATCAGAACTGGTTAGTGCCGTCTGAGGTTAACGGTTAGCCACTATGTTTCTCTAAAAGGAATGTTCAGTCCCACTTTAGTCCCACACAATTTCCATTCTTACACGCTGACAGAAATTATATAATTTCTGTCAGTGTGTAAGAATGGAAATTGTATTAAGGTTATTAAGTTATAAGCTGTTTTCCTCAGGGACTATAGGATTTTGAATATTGCCATCTTTGTGCAGACATTTTGTCCCATAACGTACCTAAATCCCAGACACACACTTAGTCTACTTACACACAGAGACACTCGTTACATATGGAAAGATTTATCCAGGTAATGCGCGCTCTGAGAGCTGCAAGGCCTGGCATTGGAGGTTTACATGTGCATATGTCTGTGAAGATGATATAAATATTAATCAAACACATACTAACAACAAAGAGAGGAAACCACTTACAGCTGTTCATTTATTTATTTGATTCAGACTGTACATTAATATTTACGAGAATGAAAGGCTACTTTTTTAATAAAGTCCAATATCTCAATTTTTTTGAGAATCATGGCGCATCATTGGTATTACTAATCACTACTGAAATGTTGGTAAGGTTAGAATACAACTGAGCCATGGCTTGCACTATTAAACATGTAGTTAACAGTTTTATACACCGAATTATGTACAGACCAATGATACTTTTGTAAGTCCTTGACAACTGCTTGTTTGTTTCACTGATTGCACAAGACGACTGCTGCCCTCATGTGACGGTCAGAGGAAAACGCAGCATACTACTGGTCAGGTCAATCTCTAAAAAAATGCAATATGTGTTTGTCAGGGGGTTCTTAAAGACATGATAGCTTTTGTTACTAAAAAAATATATATTTATTGGCTGTATATGATGTACTATATTATGGATTTTATTTTAACACGCATTTACATTTACTCAGAGTGTTAAACTGAAGGGGAAGACCAACACATTCTCACCCCAAGGTGTCACCTTTGACCATGCTTCAATATTTGACGTTTTAGGCGCCCTTTAGCTTCACTTACATGACGCGATCCTACGGCGTCATCTAACTTACATTTACTCAGAGTGTTAAACTGAAGGGGAAGACCAACACATTCTCACCCCAAGGTGTCACCTTTGACCATGCTTCAATATTTGACGTTTTAGGCGCCCTTTAGCTTCACTTACATGACGCGATCCTACGGCGTCATCTAACTGATTCGGCGTCATCTAAAAATTGAGAATCACATGTAAACCTCCAATGCCAGGCCTTGCAGCTTAGAGGACGCGGTTAGGTTTAGGTATGGGGTGGGGGTAGGGTACACGCGATCCTAGGGCGTCATCTAACTGACGCTAAAGGGCGCCTAAAGCGTCAGATATTGAAGCATGGTCAAATGCTTCCCAAGGCGTCAGTTAGGTGACGCCTTGGGAGTGAGAATGGGCTGGGAAGACAGTAATTGCATCAGGATATAATAAATGAGACATTACGAAAAGAATTGATATACAATTTTGTTTACTCTCCACTGGGGGGGGGGGGGAATCAATTGGTCAGCTTCTTTCCAGATGGCTCATTTTACCAACTTATCATGGCCAATTTACCCCTGCTAACACATTCTCATCCCAAGACGTCATCTAACTGATGCTTTTGACCATACGTCAACATCTGACGTTTTAGGGCACCCTTTAACGTCAGTTAGATGACGCTATCCTAGGGCGTCATCTAACTGATGTTTTACCTTTAGCGCCAGTTAGATGACACGGGTAAGTTTAGGTCTGGGGTAGGGTTAGGGTTAGATAGCGTCATCTAACTGACATTAAAGGGTGCCCTAAAATGTCGGATGTTGACGTATGGTCAGAAGCGTCAGTTAGATGACGTCTTGGGATGAGAACGGGCTGCCCATGTTGCACCATGTCAAAATATAAATTAAAACAAAGTCTGTTGTTTTCCATGGATATTCACACCGAGCGGACGACGCTGAAAGACGTTCCCCTCCTGTGATCCAGCGACGAAGAACATGTCACTATGAGGATGCCACAAATGCGACAAGCCCAACAAGTTGCCAGACTTGCATGATGAGTGCCTGCTGTGTCTTGGCCATGCTCATGCTAAAGCAGTGATGGAGAGGACAGATTGCTAGTTCTGTGAAGATCTGCCGAACAAGAGTCTCAAGTCTTGAAGCAATTTCAGCAACCCAACCTCAATTGACCTTATGCACAGCTGCACTACTTCCTGAACTTAAGCCAGCTCCTTGTTTCCTGTCTGCCATTATTGGACGAACTTGATTAATTCAGGTGTGTCTGATTATTGTTGCCATGACTACTGATGGTGCGTTCTATTATTTATCCGTCTCGGAGATCCGAATCGGACGACAGACGTTGCCTAGCAACACGCCCCTTTTCCTCGGATTTCTCCTCTCGGACGTCGGACAACCGTGAGGACACCGAGCAAGAATTCCGTTTCGGAATTCAAGATGGCTGCGCCCTGTGACTTGTGAGAATGAATTGTTTTCATTGTTTTTGAACCGCTTTGGTATTTTAAATGACGGTTATAATCACTCGTATTACTGCGTCCCCTGTAGGTATGGGAATCGGTTGTTGTGAGTGCAATTACTGACGTTGCTAGCGTTGCTAACAGAAGATTAACATGAAAAACATTAATAAAGTGAACATTTTCAAGTTCAAATGGCTGCGTATTAATAAGGTGTATTCATAATAATTTTTTTTTAATGTAAGTGCCTGGTATTCGGCCAGTGCTACCATTATAACATCTTTCCGGGTGGCGTCCATTTTTTTCTCCGACTCGGACGCGCAAAACAAATAGAACGCTTGAAGTGTGGACGTGACGTCAAATCCGAGGTCCGAGTCGGTTCGTTGGCTATAATAGAACGCACCATGAGGTCAGGCACACCTGGATTAATCAATTTGTCCAATAATGACAGACAGGAAACAAGGAGCAGGCTTAAGTTCAGGAAGTAGTGCAGCTGTGCATAAAGCCAATTGGGAGGCTCTCTTGATTAGCTGACACTGGCCTTGCCCCCATGTGCTTTTAGTCATCCACAGCCCACCAATTTCATCATCAGTGCAGTGCCACTGCAGGGGTGTGTGGTCCAAACAGAGAAGGAATTGCGAGAGATTATTGCGGAGGGTGAGAATGGCCCACCTAAAGGCCAGACACACTTTTTCTATGGTACTGTACATTGTCTCTCTCTTTGAGAGCTTGCAACTGATGTACAGCACCGGCCGCTCTCCTGGGAGAGGACTACTCCAAGCCCTGTCTGACGCGTCGGTCTGTAACAAAAAAGGGAGAGAAAAGTAAGGAGAGTGTAAGAGCGGTCTGCTATAAAGAGCAGCCTTTATCTGTGTGAAAGCCTGCTGGCACTGCTCCGTCCATTGGACCGGATCTGGTGCTTCCTTTTTAGTGAGGTCAGTCAGTGGATGGTCTGAGTAATTAGGTACAAACCTTGTCTAATATCTTGCCAGCCCCAGAAACTGCCTCACCTCCTTTTTGGTCTTGGGTCTTGGTCAGATACCTGACTTCCACACGCCCAACAGCACACTTTTTCAGGTTGGCCGTTAATCCGGCCCACTCACTGAACTCCGGACAAGCCCGCAAGTGCTGCATATGATGCCGCCAGTCGTTGCTGTAGTTATCCAGACAGGCAGTGGCATATGCAGCATGAGACGCTGAAAGTTGGCCTTAGCCCCAAACAACCTGAAAAGAATTTTAACAAATTTGTGTAACCCAAATAGCATTGTGAAAGCTGATTTTTCTTAGGACATAGGAGTTAAGGGGATCTGCGAATACCCTTTCATTAAATCCAGCACAGAATAAAAAAGCAGTACCCAGCCGATCAAGCAGTTCGTCAACCCGAAGCCAGCTCCCCCAATCACTGCTGGATTCCTCTATTACCCCCATCTCCAGCATCGCCTCTAATTCGATCTGAATCGATCTTTTGTGTGTTAAACGATAAGGTCGGCTGCGCACTACCATGCTCGGCTCAGTCTCAATATGGTGTTGGATAAGGTCAATACGACCAGGCAGTGACGAGAACAGCAAATTCTGTTTGCAAATTGGCCACATCAGTAAACTGTGAGGGTGAGAGGGGATCTCCTCCTGGGGCCATCGCGAGAGATTGACTTTTTTTTTACTGTTCGAAGGTCCCTCCTCCCAAGTTTCTCTAAGGACATATAAGACTCTGCGGGGTTGATGCCCATCATCGATGCCGACAGTGACGCACTTCAGCCGGCTTTTTATTTCTCATCTCCATAAATATATCTAGTAGTAAAGCAAATGCAAGGGCTAGAAATCAATGAATTCTTTGCTAATACTTCCTTATCATTATGGAGAGCGCAGTTCGCTCCGGTTTCTCCTTTCCACAAGTGCTTGCTATTCCGTGGGGTCTGTCGTTGCAATGCAACAATGAACTTGCGAGCCTGTAAAAACGAGCGGGGTGTCCTTGACCCCTATTTCAAGGACAATTAGGAAGAAAACATATAAAAAGCTTTTATGTAACTAAAATATTAGATTTTTTCCCACATATATGCCTATTTTGTTTATTTTTTAACAATTATTCCATAATTTAATGAGGGCCCAGTACTGCTTGGCCCCCCAAACCACCCCCTCGCCCAATAAATTGAAAGTATATGAGGCTGCTATTGAGGGATGCTCAGTTACAATGCCAGTCTGGGAGCTGTCTTCAGTACGCACTGTCAAACCCGCTCTTCGAACCACATCACGCGAATGAGTTATCGTCTATTCCTACAACCAGCACATCCGAAATCCACTGTTCAAGTGAGTGCTGCAGGTATCTTACCAGATCAATTCAATCTATAAATCCTGCTGTACTGAGTCCAACTAAAAAGAAAAAAAGGTTGACAGCCCCCGGCTGACCTTATGTGAAACGCAGGGAAAACTTGTCTGCATGCAGTGTCGCCTTTGCGCAATCAATGGACTGGCACTAAATAATAACTTTTAACCTGCATTTTCCATGCAAGTTTTCCCTAATTGGAAACATGCTTTAATGTCATTTGGGGAACATACAAAAAGCAAAAATCATAGAGAATGTCTGGCTTAGTTTTAGGTTTTTGTCTCACAGCAACCTAGTGTGGCAGTAAAGACTCCCAGTTAAAAGCAAAGAAGAAATATGCTAACACAACAACAAACCTCTCTCAGCTTTCTGATGGGCCAAGACATCACTATAGATGGTCAGGAAAGTGATCATTTTTACAAGGTAATGTCGCTAAGGTCTGCTGATAACTGCTCAGACATTAAACGCTGGCTCAGTGAAAATTACATGTCCCATGACAATCAACGAGATGATGAATACAATTTTACTTGATGTACTATGAACGGTTTTGCCTCCCATTTGTGAAGGATTTTATGCAATACTCGCAGATGAAACTAAAGACATTTCCAACAAAGAACAACTTGAGACTTTGCTTTGCTGAGTGGACGACATTCACAATTCAAGAGGATTTCATAGGACTTTTTGATTTGCCAAAAACCGATGCTCACAAAATTTTCAGAGCAATAAATGACATTTTGATCCGCTGCAATATAATGTGTGATTTGCGCAGAAGCGAACATGTCCGGTCACTTGGCAGGCGTCCCTGCATGCTTAAAAGAGCACAATCCCACGGCTGTCAGTGCACTGTTTAGCACATTGCTTGAACTTATGCCTTCAAGATGCTGGGAAAAAATGTAAGCTGATACGAGATGCATTGGATATTGTGCAAGGAGTGACTCAAAAACGAAACCATACATTCGAAGCATTAAAAATGAAATGAGACCCAACACTTAAAACCTAAGAACCCTCTGTCCAATGCGATGGACTGGACGCACTGCTGCAGTGAAATCAACCATCGACAACTATTCTGTTCTGGTAACCCTAATGACAGAAATCACAGAAGAATCCCATGATGAATGCGGCGGGAAAGCTGCGGGCATTTTGGTCAACCTACAAAGATTTACCCAACCCGATCTCACGGGAATTCGTACGAATTTTACGAGGTGGCTAATTCGTAACAATTCATACTACCTCACTCGTACAAATTAGTACGATTTTGCTAAATCGTACATATTTTACGAATTGGCCAATTCGTATGAATTCGTACGAATGACCTACCCCTGACCCCGCCCCTAAACCTAACCATCACGTGGGTTTAGACAAATCGTATGAATTCGTATGAGTGAGCACGTACGAATTAGCCACTTTTTAATCATGAATTCGTACGAATTGGTCGTGAGGATTTACCACATATCTCGGTCTGCGTCATGCTTACATTTTCTCTCCAACTGAACCGTTATCCAAGACATTACAAACAACTGACATGACACATCAAGATGCTTAAACTGCAGTTGTGAGCTTTTTACATCAGTAACATGCCACACACATACAGAGTTCTTGACAAAAGTGGACATGATCGCCATTGCTGAAGAATTCATCCAGCGTAACGATCGCTCCTTCAGACTATTTTTCAGGAAGTTTGAGGAGTGCTAAGAAAGTGAGTCTCAATATGTTTTGGTACATTTTCACAAGTATTGCTTTTGTTGTGATAGATAGATTTGCTGCTATATGCCATGTGTAGTGCATAGCTGTCAACCCTCCCGTTTTTTCCGGGTTTCTCACGTATTTTAGCTCTTTTCCCGCTGTCTTCCCGTTTTAGTATTTTCCCGTAAAATATACCGTATTTTTACTCTCTGATTGTGTGAGACGTACGGGATCGGACAGATTCGGCTTGAAGTCGTTTATCCTCGGATGCGGTGCCGCGCGCGCTGGCCGTAGACACACTGGCTGCGTGGCGTGTCCGTTTTTATTGCACGCTGCCTGCGTGACACGCGCGTCTTCAGAAAACGCGTGCATGCTAGAAATAGAACTGACGCCTATTTTTCAAGCGACAGGCAAGCGTGTTTCTTTGCCTGGAATTTCTTTGCGTTTTCAGGCAAAAAAATAAATAAAAAATAGGAAACGATGTTTAGGCTAGCTGTATGTAATTTTGTACTTGAATACATATTAATACATTACATTTTGATGTTTGAAAGTCTAGGTTTTTACATAAATTCAGATATCAATGTAATTTAAACAAATAATAATTATTATAAATAGATTTTCAAATATATGAATAAAATATATTTTCTTTTTTTCCATTTGTTTCTTATGCTCTTAACAATGTGATTACATGAAGAAGAAAAAAAAACTTGAAAAAAAAACGTTCTGGGCCTATAGGAGGATATAAAGATAGTGTGTCTTCTGAGTGATGGTCCACCATCAGGCTAAATAGGCTCTTTAAGCTACACAAAATGTGTAAATGTAATTGAAATAAACAGACAGCCCACTTCCCTATTTTGCGGATTTTGGAAGATGTGTGATAGGCTAAATGTTGAAATTGTTGTCCAAATGCTAGAGCAACACAAGCTAATCCAAATGTAGATTTTTTTTCCCTTTAAATGACACTGTCTCTTTCTCTCTCACACATAGGCTAGTTATGAACACCTTAGACTTTTAAGGATTGTGCTTTATTTTTAAAGTTTGTGGGTGAGAATCGTGCAAAAAAAAAAATCCCTTATTTTGGTGATGGATTCCGGGAAAACGTCTCGGTTACGTATGTAACCCTCGTTCCCTGAGTAGGGAACGGAGACGTTACGTCAGAAGTGACGGAGATTGGGGGTTTCGCATAGAAAGCCAATCCTCTTCGAGTATTTAAACACGAGCCAATGGCATGCAATGCCTTGGGGCTGCGGAAATTTGCATAGCGTACTCCGCCCTACTCCGTGAGTATAAAAGGAGGAAGTGAACGCAACCGCAGTATGTCTTCGCTGAGGAGCCAAGACTGAACTCGGCATCTACCCAGCGATACAGCAGAAGTGGCAGGGAGACGTAACGTCTCCGTTCCCTACTCAGGGAACGAGGGTTACATACGTAACCGAGACGTTCCCTTTCGTAGTCACTTCGAGTTACGTCAGAAGTGACGGAGATTGGGGGTCTGTGCCATCACGCCAACTTCAGGCTGTCTTCCAGTGCCCTGCGAAAGTCTAAACCCCCGAGCCTTACCTGTTTTCCTTAGGGGATCCGACTTAGACACAGGATTACCAAGGTACACTGGGAAACATATCCCGAAGGGGACATGCTACCAGCTGCCTACCGAAGGGAGGACTTACGAATACACATATGGCCACATAGGAACACATATGGAATCACTGGAGCACCAACCGCAGGTGGCTACTAATTTCAGCTCCAGGGGTGGCAGATGGCTTGCCAAGGGAAGACACATGCTCAGAGAGGCTTACAGTGGATAATACACATGAGACGGTTACCAAGGGGGAACCGTACGCATGGAGGCACCTAGCCAGCATCCAGAGCCACAGCAGTGGTGCCCGCATCGTCGGTGCTGGAGGACTCAAGGCTTCAATGGAAGAACTGAGGAAATATCGCACTTATCCAGTCCGGGGAGTGGAGTGGCGAGCAAGCGAAGACACCTGAGCGGATCCAGAACTGGCCGAAACGAGTACGTGAGAGGATACCGGCTCAATTCGCAGATTATAGAATCTGGCGAAGGTGTTGGGTGTCGCCCAGCCTGCAGCTCTGCAGATGTCTGTTAGCGAGGCGCCGTGCGCTAAAGCCCAAGAGGAGGCCACACTCCGAGTGGAATGGGCCGTCACACCAAGGGGCACGGAAGGCCTTGCTGCTGGTAAGACAAAGCAATGGCATCCACAATCCAGTGGGACAGCCGTTGCTTTGAGAGAGCCCTTCCCTTCTGGCTCCCTCCATGACAGACAAAGAGCTGGTCTGAGGTCCTGAAACACTGCGTTCTGTCGACATAGGTGCGGAGAGCACGTACCGGACAGAGCAGTGCCAAGGCTGGGTCTGCCTCCTCCGGGGGCAGCGCTTGCAGGTTCACCACCTGGTCCCGGAAGGGAGTGGTGGGAACCTTGGGCACATATCCAGGCCGGGGTCTCAGGATCACGTGAGAGTAAGCCGGCCCGAACTCCAGGCACGCTTCGTCAACGGAGAATGCGTGCAGGTCCCCCACCCTCTTGATGGAGGCCAATGCAACCAGGAGTGCTGTCTTCAAGGACAGAAACTTTAACTCTACCGATTGCAAAGGCTCAACGGGATGCCTCTGCAGAGCACTTAAAACTACCGAGAGGTCCCAAGAGGGTACGAGGGGAGGACGAGGCGGATGCAGCCTCCTCGCTCCCCTCAGGAACCTGATGACCAGGTCGTGCTTCCCTAAGGACTTACCTTCCACTGCTTCATGAGAAGCGGCAATGGCCGCGACGTAAACCTTAAGGGTGGAGGGCGACAGCCTGCGCTCCAACCCTTCTTGCAGGAAGGAAAGCACGACACTGATCGAACATCTCCGGGGGTCTTCTCCGCGAGAAGAGCACCAATTGACGAAGAGGTTCCACTTCAACGCATAAAGGTGTCTCGTGGACGACGCTCTTGCGGAAGTGATGGTTGCCGCCACCGCAGGTGGCAGCGAACTCAAACCTGCCTCGTGCCGTCCCGGAGCCACACGTGCAGCCTCCAAGATCGGGACGAGGGAGCCACAGAGTGCCCCGTCTCTGAGAGAGTATCTTGTCTCAGAGGAATAGGCCAAGGAGGTGCTGTCGCGAGGAGCAAGAGATCGGAGAACCACGTCTTGGTGGGCCAGTAGGGGCTACCAGCAAGACCTGCTCCTCGTCCTCCTTGATCTTGCACAACACCCGTGCAAGGAGGCTCACTGGGGGAAACGCATACCTGCGTGGGCCCCGTGGCCAGCTGTGCGCCAGCGCATCCGAGCCGAGAGTGCCGCGGGTCAGAGAATAAAACTGGGCGCAGTGGGACGAGTCCCGAGAGGCGAACAGGTCTATCTGTGCCTCCCCGAACTCGTCCCAATCAGCTGGACCGACTGGGGATGGAGTCGCCATTCGCCGGAGAGGGGACGGACCCGGGACAGCTCGTCGGCTGCCCAGTTCCGGTCTCCAGGAATGTAAACTGCACGAAGGGACCTCAGGTGCTTCTGACTCCATATCAAGAGGTGGCGGGCGAGCTGCGACAACTGGCGTGAGCGTAGACCCCCCTGGTGGTTGATGTATGCTACTGCCGTAGTGTTGTCTGAGCGGACAAGCACATGCTGGCCCTTGAGCAACGCTCGGAAGCGGTGCAGGGCGAGCCGTACTACCAACAGCTCGAGGCAATTGATGTGCATGAGGCGCTGGGCTCCTGTCCAGGAACCGGCGGCTGCATGCCCATTGCACATGGCACCCCAACCCGTGGTAGATGCATCCGTGGAGACGACGAGATGTCTGGAAACTCGCTGAATAGGGACACCTGTCCGTAAAGAGCTGAGGTTCGACCACGGGAAGAAGGTTCGCCGGCATGCCGGAGTCACTGGACTCGGAGCGAGCCGCGATGCCATGCCCACCTCGGGACTCGATCGCGAAGCCACAGCTGAAGCGGTCTCATATGAAGCAAACCGAGCGGCGTTGCCGCGGCCGCGGATGCCATATGCCCAGGAGCCTCTGAAAAAGTTTCAGTGGAACCGCACTCTTGCCCTCGAACTGACGAAGGCAAGCCAGCAGTGAGTGCGCGCGCTCGTTCGTGAGCTGCGCGGACATGGCGACCGAGTCTATCTCCATGCCGAGAAAAGAGATCCTCTGCACGGGGCAAAGTTGCTCTTTTCCCGGTTGACCCGAAGGCCCAAACGGGCTAGGTGCCGGAGCACCAAGTCTCTGTGTTCGCAAAGCTGAGCTCGAGAGTGTGCTAGTATCAGCCAGTCGTCGAGGTAATTCAGGATGCGAACCCCGTGTTCGCGAAGGGAAACAAGGGCTGCCTCGACGATCTTCGTGAAGACGCGAGGGGACAGAGCTAACCCGAATGGGAGAACGGCGTACTGATATGCCTGGCCCTCGAAGGCAAACCGAAGAAACGGTCTGTGTCGAGGTAAGAAGGACACATGGAAGTACGCGTCCTTCAGGTCGATCGCTGCAAACCAATCCTGATACCGAACACATTCGAAAATGCGTTTGGCCGTGAGCATCTTGAACGGTAGTCGATGGAGAGAACGGTTCAAAATGCGCAGGTCCAGGATCGGTCGTAACCCACCGGTCTTCTTGGGGACAATGAAGTAGGGGCTGTAAAACCCGGACTCCACCTCGGCTGGAGGGACCGTCTCGATTGCACCCTTCGCCAGCAGGGTCGCAATCTCCGCTCTCAGGATTGGGGCATTGCCACCAACTATCGTGGAGCGAACTCCCCTGAAGCGGGGAGGAGACCGTGCGAACTGAATCGCGTAGCCGAATCTGATCATTCTGATGACCCAGCGGGATATCCCGGGAAGCACTAGCCAGGCTTCCAGGAAGTGAGCCAACGGGGTCATGTGAACCACAGACGTCCCCCCGGAGGGGCAGCGTGGCGGGTCGACTGGCACGCGTGCAGGGATGACCCAGCTCGGATGCGTCGAAGCCCGCTCCCCGACGGAAGGGACCAGGGAAAGCGGAGCGTTCCACGGGGGTCCGTTCCGCCGGGGGTCTGGCGACAGAGGGGGAAGGGATTGGCGTAGCCCGGGGACGACACTCGCACCCTTCCGCACCCTCAGAGACAGAGAGGAATGTGTGGGCTGACGCACTGGAACGTCGAGCGCACTCATTCCAGACTGCGGGCTCAGTGATGATGTCAAGTCTTTCTTAACCAACTCAGGGCGCTGCCCACCCGTGGGCGAGCAGCGGGAACTGAAAACGAAAGATTTTCCCCCCGGCCCTCCACCGGGGGCAGGAGGGGGCCTGCTCCCGCCTCCTGGGGAAAAACTCAACTCCATCACTGAGCAGCCCGTATCAGGATCATCGCTTACCTGGCGTTTAGCGGGGTGTGCGGCCTGAGGGGGCTGTGACGCCTGCCGGCGGCCTCCTCCACGCCGTGGCCCGGATGAAGGCTGCTGCTGGGGCGGGGCGGGAGGCAGGGGAGCCGCGGGGGGCGTCCTCGGCGGCGAGCAGCGGGAGGCATCTGTGCGACGACTGGGTGGAGGCAGCAGCTGGTCGTCGGGGCAGAACATGTTTGATTGCCTCCGTCTGCTCCTGGGCAGTGGAGACTGCTGGGCAAGAGTTCTCGACTGCACCGCCAAAAAAGGCCAACCTGGGAGAGAAGGGCGTCGAGCAGACGAATCCGCTCAGCGCTCCGAGTGTCTGCCAGGTTGACGCTCCTGGACCACACTAGTGGCCATCACCTGACCAACGGCGCGAGCGGCCACTTTCGTTGCCCTTTTGGAGAGCAAGGTCAGTGGCGGACCGCAAATCTTCGAATGCCGTTGGATCAGTCCCGCCCTCGAGCATATCTCTGAGCATCTGCGCTTGCACAGTGCTCATCGCATGCAAAGCGGAGGCCGCCCGTCCCGCCGCTCTATAGGAACGCGCCGCCATGGCAGACGAGAACCTACAGGCTTTGGATGGGTGCCTAGGAGGACCACGGAGGAGGCGCCCTGTGGACACAGCTGTATCGCAACAGAACGCTCCAGCGGGGGCATCCCAGTGCACCCACGGGCGGCCCCCCCATCGAGGGGGGAAAGGCGGGGGAGAGATCGCGCTCTCGAGTGGACAGAGGAGTCCCCCAAGAGCGCGATAACTCCGCATGCAGCTCGGGGAAAAAAAGGCAATGGAGTTGGCCGTGGCCTCGCGGCGGCAGCTTTGTCCAAAAACCAATTATCCCTCTGTGAGAGATCGGGGGAGAATGGAGGATGCCACTCTAACCCAATACTCCCAGCGGCTTGAGACAGCATGCCGTCAGCTCGGGATCCGACACGGGCAGCGCTGGCTCTCCCGAAGGGGGCAGTGCAGCCGCATCCTCATCTCCCGAGGACTGTAGCCCGCCTAGTGATGCTGCGATCGACATCACATCATCATCTGGAGCGCTGCTCGAAGCAGCCGGTACCACTGAAGAGGCAGCCGACTGAATCGAACTAACGCTCGCTGGCTCACGCACTGAGGCGGGAGGTGTGGCCCGAGAAATCGTCGGGGCTTTATGCCACACCGTCACCGTTAATTCGCCGGGTCCCCGGTCGACGGGCCCCCTTTCGTGAAGGAAGCCGATCGAGTAAGGGGGACCGGGGCTCTCACTCTAGTGAGATTTTTTTTTTTTTTTTATATATAAAAATATATATTTTATATATAAAATATATATATATATATACACATCTTTTTATATATATACATATATATATATATTTTTTTTTTTTTAACCTCAGTGTGGAGATGGTCATGTCCCCATAGCAGGAACATGAGTCATCCACGAACGCTGCTGCTGCATGCTGAATGCCCAGGCATACAGAGCAGCGATCGCGACCATCAGATGACGACAGAAATCGACCGCATCCAGAAGAACACGGGTGAACCGTCTTTAAAAAGACGTGCCGCGTGTAGCTCTTTTACAGAGAGGAGGAAATTCACTCTTTCAGCGCTGAGGCGACCAGGGAGAAGCGCAAAGTCTGGCAGACCACTGCACAGATCGCAGGCAATGCAGAAACTCGCTGGGTACCGCCGTCACACCAACACTGAAGAGGACGCTCGTCTCGAAGAGTCTTGTAATAGCTTTCAGGAGTGAAGAGGTTCTCTTGGCTCCGAAGCGAAAACATACTGCGGTTGCGTTCACTTCCTCCTTTTATACTCACGGAGTAGGGCGGAGTACGCTATGCAAATTTCCGCAGCCCCAAGGCATTGCATGCCATTGGCTCGTGTTTAAATACTCGAAGAGGATTGGCTTTCTATGCGAAACCCCCAATCTCCGTCACTTCTGACGTAACTCGAAGTGACTACGAAAGGGAACTCCCTTATTTTCAATGTTCAATGTTGACAGCTATGGTGTAGTGGGTTAAAATTAGGCCCACCTTTTCTTTTGATACGTTCCGCGAATCATGTTGGCTACGAGCTGTCCAATGTGTGAGCTATCGTTGTAATGTCGAGAGGCCGATCTCGAAAGGGAACGTCTCGGGTTACTCAAGAAACCATGAGAGAATGAGACATTGCATAAGCTGCAGTGTAAAAACCTTCCAAGTGTTTGGTGTATGGTTTCGCTCAGTCGAAATATCCGGGCCTTCCCATGCCTGAGTGCCATTGGCCCAATGCGTCAGCTATCAATGTCTCATTCGCTCCTCTCAGGGAGCCATAGTTATGCGAGTAACCTGAGATGTTTTCGGAGCACTGTCAATAGCACAATATAGGGAATGCATTGACGTCACCTTCCTGCCGGAACACTCTCTCTCAGCCGGACTAAGTGGCAGCGTGATTGGTTTTAATATGGGAAACTGTGAAAACTTGAGTAAAACGAACGATTATTCGAGGTTGGACTCGATATAGTGTTCCTTAACCCTTACTAAAGACTCAGTGATCCATGGATATTGACATGCAGATCACATTATTTTCCACAGCTCATGTCGTCTTGAGTTTTGTTGCAGTTTTTCATCAACAGAATTATCCAAAAACATTAAATAACAGTACAACCCACTGAAAAGATGAACTGTATGTCTATCCATCACAGCCTCGCTTTCATTCCAGTTAAAAATCAAAGATGGTTCTGTGAATAAGGTCTGTTGCAGGACTATGGAACTTGGCAAATAATAATAAGGAAGCAATATTTAGCTTACCCAATCTTTCCTAAGGCCAAAGACATTTAAATTATTGAATGAAATGTATCCATCAAATTGCTTTTACATGAGAGATTTCATTGGGAAAACAATTAACATGGATTTTGTGAGATTTGAAAAGGTAAAACATGTTTTTGTCCAATGCGAATTTGAACATGAATTTTGGCTTTCATTTCAGAGTTGGATACAATTCTAAAGATATATCTCACCCTTTGAATGTGGTCTCAATTAAAGTTGTAGGCTAATGTAAAAAATCAGATTGTTTTAGGTAAACACTTTATCCAAAGATGTAAATATTTATAGATTAAACGCCATTTCAACGAATGGAAGAATGATTGGAAGCTACTGTATTTGTAAAATCTCTTCAATACATGGCAGACAGAAATGCCCTGAAACTTTTTTCTGCTGGACTTGTTTATGTTAGAATAAGACTCTCATCCCCCCTTTTTTATTATTATTCTTTATTTTAAATGCTGAATCAATACCTAAACATGAACAAGATTATTGAAGTATGCCATAAATGTTTGCTACTTGAGTTCTGTTCAAGAAAACATTTAAAATATATATAAAATGCTATTTAACAATGTGGCCCTCTGCTGGTGGTTTTTAAACATGCAGCGGCGCCCTCTGCTGGTGGCTTGTAATGTGCAGTGGCGCCTTCTGCTGGCGGATTGTAAATGTGCAGCGGCGCCCTCTGCTGGTGGTTTGTAAATGTGCAGCGGCGCCCTCTGACTCTCATCCCCCCTTTTTTTTATTATTATTCTTTATTTTAAATGCTGAATCAATACCTAAACATGAACATGATTATTGAAGTATGCCATAAATGTTTGCTACTTGAGTTCTGTTCAAGAAAACATTTAAAATATATATAATGCTATTTAACAATGTGGCCCTCTGCTGGTAATGTGCAGTGGCGCCTTCTGCTGGCGGATTGTAAATGTGCAGCGGCGCCCTCTGCTGGTGGTTTGTAAATCTGCAGCGGCGCCCTCTGCTGGTGCAGCGGGATTAGATTACTCGTGATTAAATCCTCCATGCGTCTCTGCTTGCACTGGCAGTGAAGGGAAGATGGCGGCTGGACCCGGAGCGGCCAGTTCTGGTCACAGCGGTGGCCGCGGCTCGTCTGGCTCGCTAGAATCATCGCTGGACCGGCGATTTCAAGGAGTCACCAATACGATGGAGTCCATCCAGGGATTGTCCTCGTGGTGCATCGAGAATAAGAAACATCACAGCCTCGTCGTGCGCTACTGGATGAAGTGGCTGAAGAGATGTGAGTTGCTAATGTTGCTAATGCGTAAACAATAACTGGATCTGAATGCAAACATTGTCCCGATGACTATGCATTTTTGTGTTTCGATGCACAGCGTTTGAGAAATGTCAGTTTGATGTGGACGCACTGGCGTGTCTCGCGTGCACGCTGAGTTGAATGTTGATTTTACAGTAAAGCTCAGTGCAGGGTCGCTCTGCAGGCCTGGGCATTTGAAACAGAAAGTTGGACACACTTCAGCCGGTTTTAAGAGACTTTAGAAGCATTGTGCATGAACATAATGTAGTGCATATTCAATAGAGTAACAGAAGCGTGAGCGTCAGTGTGGCGTTCAGATAACTGGACAATCAAGATGTCAGTTTGTGTTGGGTTTGAAGTATTGTGAAGAAGGGAGAGTGAATTTCTAGTATGGAACTCCAAAGCTGACAACATATTGAATAAATAAATTGAATATGTGATGAAATGTTAAATAAATATAGGCTAAACAAATATAGGGCTACAAACAATTATAACAGAAAACAAAAATAAATGAGTAGTTACCTTTATTTCCTTATTTATGTATAGCATAACATATCAGTAAGTTATAGAGACAAATACATACGTAAATAAATGTGTGGAAAAGGGGACAATCATATATAAATAAGGATATAAAACTATTAATACTAATTCATATCTTTGTATATTTTTAGCCTATGTATTATTATTTTATTTTTTTTACATTTCTTCCTTCCTTTTATTATTTTGTCAGCTTAGGATTTCCATGCCCTTGTGATTCTACTGTTGCATGCTTGTCATTGACTCATCTGACCTTTTTCAAATAACAAGAGGTCATATCACTAGCTATAGTTCACTGTCCTGCAGTCAGTGTTTGCACAGAACTTTGAAATAATCCTGAAGTTATGTTTAAAATGACCCAGAGCACTCCAAAAAGGTTGTGATTTATGTGAGATGTGAGATTTTGTGATTCAAAACGCTTTATAAGGTTCCATTCATTATTTGCACATTTAACAGCTAAATTCTCTGTGACTTTATGAATATCTTTTTTTCACACATTTGTTCATCTTGGATAATGTTAACTTTAATAAACATAATTTTATCTAAATCATGTTAGTTTTTTCGATCCTAATCCTACCCCAGACCTAAACCTACCCCGTCATCTAACCGACATTAAAGGTAAAGCGTCAGTTGTTGGATTCGTCATGTAACCGACGTTTAAGGGTACCCTAAAAAGGCGGATGTTGACGTATGGTCATAAGACGTCCCAAGACGTCAGTTATATGACTTCTTGGGATGAGACTGTGTTAATTTAATTTCATATTTGAAAAAAAATCACCAATGAAATCTAACAAAAACTGTCAATTGTTTCTAAACACTCAAATCATGATAAATAACCATTACACAATTAAACGCAATTAACCCGAAATCGCGCTTAAACTGATTTTGCTTCGTGGGATTATGAAATCGCAAAGGCTACTATTTATTTATTTTATCGTTATCTATTTCTGCGGGGCATATTCGGAGTTTCTGCGCGAGAGCGCCCTCCTGGCTTTCAGATGGAGCGGCATTTAGTATTGATCACAGTCGTGCTGCGCATAAAAAAATCGCAGCCTTTGTCGAATCACGTGCAGTTCAATTTCGATTAATTGTGCAGCCCAACTAACCAGCCAATGCACATGTGCGTCTCACAACATTGACTTTCTATAGCAACTGGAGCTTTTAAAGGCAGCTCCAGCGATGCAACGACTTTTCCAATTGTTGATTGGCTCTTTTATTTAGAAGGCGGGACTTATTATGCCATATTGCAAGTTGCTCTTTGTCCCATTCATAGTTCTTCTTTGTATGGTGAGCATGATTTCACCAAGTTGAACATGTTCCTGGATGAATATTCTTGTTGATTCTGGAACAACATTCCAATCAGATTAGATGGATAGGTTTGCAGTTAATATCAAGTTTAAACTTACAACAAAGGTTGCACAATTCATCTCCTATAATTTCCCTCTGATTTCAGGGAGAAGTTATAGATAGGGATATGTTTAGTAGTAAGGTAAGGACTATGTTTTTTAGACCGGAATGTTGTTTCAGGATCAACAAAATATGAAGAGTTCAGATGCAAACGCCTCTAAATGCCATTTGAAATTTTCTTCTTGAATGATGATTTTTATCAAACTTGTATATTTAAGTTCAGTAATTTCACTTAAATAACAATTAATAGGTAATCACCATTGCCATTTAAGTGAAATCACTGAACTTAAATACAAGCTTGATAAAAATGATCATTCTAGAAGAAAATTTCAAATGGCATTTAGAGGCTTTTGCATCTGAACTCTTCATTTGTTAATCCAGGAACATGTCTGTCTTGGCAAAATTACGATGACCGGCTTAAGCTTTTGTTCATGGTCTGAATGGATCTTCATGCTGTAATGAACTTTCATTGCATCTGACTGCACGCTTATGTTGTTAATGGTGTGCTTATTTCAGCCAAAAAAAAAAAAAATGTTTCATTCAGTGTAACAACATTAAGTTAGAGAGGGCAAACGTTATTATTTAAAGGTGGAATACCTAAGATTTTTGCATTAAAATATCCCAAAATCGGCTAGTGTTATATATTTAGTTATGATGATAACTCACAATATTCCAAATGTTTCAAACAATGTTTAAATCGCGAGAAAATTTAGATTTTAACCAAGGAAACGGGGCGTGTGAGCAGGGGTGAGCTGGGAGTCGCCAGTCAATCGCGTCATTTCCGCAGTACCTTGATTTCTGCTCGTACTGCGTGTAGTCCTGGACAAATGCGGAAGTTGTAGTTGTGCGTTAGCGTCTATCAAGCAACAAACGTCAGCTTGTTTCGCGCATTTGTTATGGAATGGAGCACAATTATTCTTTTCATTTATTCTCGGAATGTGAACTGTTGGCTGTAAAGGGGGTCGCACACCGAACGAGAAGCGCCGCGCCACGTTTAGGACAACTCCACAGTAACGTTATTGAACACCGGACGCGCACTTTCTCATCAGTGTATGGCCAGCAATATTGTTATGTTTAATGACATGAAATGAAGATAATGTCTGTTCTATGTTATGATTGTACTGTACAATTAAATACAATCGTTGCTGAGTCTGCATTCTGAAAACTTTACCTCAGAGCATCCGTTCACAGAAAGAATTGAGAATCTCACCTGAAAATTCTAATGATAACATCAGCAATTGTCATTCAAGCAGCTGATTTCTGTAAATTACTGCAAAACTAAATGCATATTGCAGCATAGGGCGAAGTCAGGATCCATTAGCAACGATTTGAGACAAAATTAATTAAAATTTTATATAAAACTATGTAAATGGCGCTCTGTGGCGCAGCAGGATTTTGAACACGGTCCTGAGGTGTTGCTGGGCGCCGCGGACCGAACGCCGAATGGCGCCGCCGGTATGTGTACACTTATAGATAATAATGTGTTCGAATTTTAAAGATGTGGCGCGACGTTGCGCTGCAGCTTCTCGTCTTAACGTTAATTTTGTGAAACTGTAGCTGTGGTTACTTACACGACATGAAAAGATGTGTCAAATGTACATTAAATTGATTTTTTATTTTTATAAAGTTACCAAGGAGGACCAGCCACGTCAAGAGACCTGCCCCTTCAAACCCTCTCCACCATAGCTTCGTCCAGTGTATTGTCAATAGTGATGCATGAAAGTGAGTTTGCGAGCCCAACTTGAACATGGGAAAAGTCTGCATGGGGAACTTGGGTTAAAGGACATTGAGTCTTTTAAGTGAAATCAAATGCTATTTAAGGACATTATTAAATTATAGCTGAGCTGACTTCTGAATAAATATGTTGTTAATAGAATTGTGAGTGACAAGTGAACTAGGGCTGTCAAACGATTAATCGCGATTAATCGCATCCAAAATAAAAGTTTGTGTTTACATAATATATGTGGGTGCACTGTGTATAATTATTATATATATATATATAAATACACACACATGCTTGTATATATTTAAGAAATATTTTCATGTGTATATACTGTATATAGATTGATATATAATTTATATGATATGTAAATATAAATATATATATACAAAACAAAATATTTATATATATATATATATATATATATATATATATGAAGGGTTCAGATGCAAAAGCCTCTAAGTGCCATTTGAAATTTTCTTCTAGAATGATGATTTTTATCAAGCTTGTATATTTAAGTTCAGTGATTTCACTTAAATGGCAATGATAATTACCTATTAATTGTTATTTAAGTGAAATTACTGAACTTAAATATACAAGTTTGATAAAAATCATCATTCTAGAAGAAAATTTCAAATGGCATTTATTTAGAGGCTTTTGCATCTGAACTCTTCATATATATATATATATATATATATATATATATATACACAGTGCACCCACATATATTATGTAAAAACAAACTTTTATTTTGGATGCGATTGATCGTGATTAATCGTTTGACAGCCCTAAAGTTAACATCGTAACCCTAATCCTAATCTTAAGTCAAAATTTCATAACTTTCTGGAATAATAGGGATGCACAATAAGAATGTGATCGGCATTAAAATGCTCCATCAGGACGATATGTAAAATGATGCTGATATGCCTTGCTGATAAGATGTGTTGATTATGCGCCTGCGATGACCCATGTGTGTAAGGAATGCTAGCAATAAGATCACTTCAGCAGTGTGGTCATTCTTGAACTTATGCACGTATGATGATTGATTCACTATTTTGAATTTGTGCCTTTGTTTAAATTTGTGAATGTTAGTACAGAAGGATGTGTCTGGTTTGCTTTATCCATCAACAGTCATATGAAGTGCATACATGCGTATTTGACGCACAAACAATGCATCTCGATTTTTTTGTTTACGTGTTAAATACACATATTGCTACCCGTCTTTCCATACAGTACCTCTGTTGCACTTAGTCTTCAACCCTGCTCCCGGACACCCACTGTCCTGCAGTTTAGTTCCAACCCTAATCAAACACACCTAAACCAGCTGATCAAGCTCTTCCGGATCTCTTGAAAAAAAGAGGGCTCTGTATGCATCCCACATTATTATAAACCAACCAAGTTATATATCAATAACTAAAGCAATATTTTGAAGTAAATTTTATTTATGAAAGCTTTTTTATAAGTAGTGGTCAACCTATATCGTCCGATATTTGGCATTTTTTAAAATATCGGCCGATCAATTTTTTTGCTGAACATGCCAAGCTAAAATTAGCTGTTAATCGTATTTTCACCCTAAATGTGCTAATTTTTTTGGGACCGTCTTAAAAGTTGCATACAACATTGGTATACACATTTCTAACTTCAATAGCAAACTTCAATTCATTTGAATAAATATCAAAAATCTAAAAGGTGCGCATTATGCCTGACACCTACACGAACACTTTAAAGTTGGTTTTGTGTGAATCTACATCATTTAAACAAATCTCTGAATATCTAATAAACTTCAAATTTCACAAACCTTGTAGATTTAATCGAATCCAGCTGTGATATCTTGTGAAGTGTGCATTTGTAGCCGGCATAAAAGTGTTCCTGCGAGTGACGGTCTGAGTGAATGCGAACAGGAGATCAGCTTCACAGGAGACGCCATCGAAATACTTCTTATTAAAATATGCTGTGCTGTATCTAGTTAAATAAATAAATAAAATTAGTTTCACCTTGTCTTTATTTGAATAAATACGATTACCAGTGCGCACGAAATTACCAAATTACTGAGTGCCCTTTTTATAGTGTTTACTTACTTATTATTCACATATTCATATATATTAACAGTCTATATCAGTAACATCTCAAGTTACTGTTTAAAGATTAACATCTATAAACAGTGACTTTATTTGTGAAAAATACTGTAATAGTTTTGTTTATTTAGGAAGTTGCCATCTTAAGTATAAGCACGTTGTTTTCTAATTTATGTATAATTTATTTTATATTGATTAAAATAAATATAATGTGTATATAAAAATATCAGCCACCCTGCTCTCTAAGATATCGGCGTCGACATCGGCCATCAAAAAAACAATATCGGTCGACCACTAATCCAAATGGGAAACGGCCTCTGGAACAAGAACAAATGTAGAGTGGTAGCTCTTGGGGAATTGGTTGGTTGGTTCTTTGTTGTTGTTTGCTACTGGTGGATCTCATGTGAGTGACAGGTTGTCCCACCAGTAAACACATCATCAGAGAAGAGAAGTTATTTCGATTAAAGATTGAGGGAACATGAATGAATAAAATAAAAACTGTTTGAATAAATCATTTATAATAAACTCCGCAATATTCCATTAAAAAAATAGAATTGTCCATTTTGATTTCATGGTGACTTTAATGATTAAACTTTTTTTTTTTAAGGAATTTTCATTTCGGGTTTTTCTGTAACCGACAACCGAAGCTTGTTAACTCTTAAGTTGAAGCGATTGTTAAATTACATTTACCGGTAAATTAGAATGGATAAGTGTCTGAGACCTATATTCATCATTTCTCACATTTTCACAGTTTATTCGCTATTTAGAAAATGGTATTAATAAAATATAAGAATCTGAGAATTGATGTTTCACTTCAGTTGATATTTCACTGGTTTTGTCCATCCTTCTGTTAGACTGTCACAAATGAATTAGGTTGAATATCTGTCAGCTGTTAAATTTAACTACACAATTAGATAAAACAAATTTAGGTAAAACCAATTACCAAGTAATGCTTCGTTTTCAGTCTGTGGTGTGGCAATTAAAGAAAAACACTTAAGTGAAACATGGTCAGGTCAAGTGTCTGAATAATTTTTGGTCCCAAATTTTCATAAATGTACTGGTAGTTTTACTTTATGATGGATTTTTTGGGTATAATATGTCAGTTTACTTTATTTTTCTATACTCACTTATAATTAACTATAGTGTCCTGTCTGCACCCACTAGTAAAAAAAAAATATATATATATATATGTATATTTTATAATCATATCTGGTGTCTGAATAATTTTTGAATGTTTTGTTTTTGAGTATACACAAATAAAAGTAAACCCGATCTCGATAAACAGTTTCTAATGATGTCTTACTCTATAACTGTATGACCATAGACCATAAATGAAGTGTTTTAAGTTATTTCCGCTGAAAAAATTTACTCAAGGATGGATCTGTACCAGCTGTTTGTGATCCAGTTTTGTGTACTTCGCTGTGTTGATAATGAAAAGGAGAGAGCGTTTATGGATAAGACTTTAATGTGCACTTTATACTGTTTATTCAGCTCTTGCTGTGATTTTTCAAGAATAAAACTGACATCTTTTGTGTGAAACTTCATTAAACTTATTTTTGGCCATCATTGGGAGGCGGTCTGCTACAACAGGCTTGTGCTAATAGTGGATAAAAGCATGATGAAAAATAAGTTTGAACCGTAATTAAACTAGACTATACCTGTTCTCTGTAGGCATTATTGTCAGACTCCGGGTTGAAATGAACAGTGTTTCTGTTTTGATATTATCCTTCCGTGGGATTAGATTGTCCTGACACTGAGTGCGAGCTTGCGAGGCTTTGCTCCCTGTGTGGTGGCAGCTGCTCATTTGCATTTAAAGGGATACACTAGGGCTGCAACAACTAATCGATAAAATCGATTATGAAAATCGTTGACAACAAATGTCATTATCGATTAGTTGGTCTGATTACGTCACGGGGATTGTTTACATACTACATAGGCGCTTCATGAGGCACATACGCAAGGTCTCTCTTTCCCTCGCCGCTCTACCCTTTCGCGCGTGATTCCATGAGTTTGAACTAATTTGCAGGCATCAGGAAACCGCTATCAAAATGCCGCATACACGAAAATCTCTCACCTTTCGGCGAAATTCGCCATGCTGAAACCAAAACAGGTGACCTACGTTAATCGTGTATACTATATACTATACTATAGTATAACGTGAGATAGAAATGTATATTTAAGTCATTAAATTCAAGTCAGCGCACTCAAGTCTGAATAAACCATTGCATACTGTATAATACACTGCATCGATGTCTTTCTCTTTCCTTGGTGCTTCTTCTAACTTTTCAATGTGAACTCGAAGAGCTGCGCGCCACCCTGTGACTCCGTGTAAGCGCTTAGTGCAGCACTGTATTGGAGTCTTTCATAATCATGTCATAATATGTTTGCGCAATGAAAGCTTATTATTAATAACCTTTCTTGTTCTGTCCTATCTGTTATGTTGCTGCCTCACTAAACAGCTGTGCTACATTTAAAACAACTGTGCATCTGATTTTTACGTTGTTTTCATGAATGCATTTTACAATAATACAAAGAGCAATGTCTAATGTTATACAATGTGTAATGTTTTACTAAATTTAATGCTACACTTATTGTCTCTTATTTGTTCCCCTTTAAGGAATGTTTTTTTCACTAAATGTTCAGATTTTATACAATTATTGTGCACTTGTGATAGCAATTTTGCAATTTTGTCATAGGTAATGGTCATATATATATTTTTTTTTATTTGTTGTTTTTCTTTATAATGAAGTTGTCTATATTAAGTAGATAAACACACAAAAGAGTGATTATCAGATCACTGAGGCCTCGTCCTGCTCGCCACAACCCTGATTTAGTTTTTTTTTTAGTTATAATAAACAAAAAAATCATATAATTTTTTTTTAATCCGATTAATCGAAAAAATAATCATCCGATTAATCGATTATCAAAATAATCGTTAGTTGCAGCCCTAGGATACACACTAAAACGGCGAGTTTTTCTCAGACCAAAAAAGTTATTTAAACAATTTAAACATGCTTTAAGAAATGATCTGTTTGCTATTTTGAGCTAAAACTTCACATACACACTCTGGGGACATCCGACTTATCTTGTGAGACAACGGGGCATAATAGGTGCCCTTTAAATTGATTTGTTTTGGCTTGACGTTTATATAACTAGCCCTTCTTTTATTTTACATTCTTGTTCTGTTCTGAATACCATTACATTTAAAGGATTTGTTGTGGAGTGAGGGTAACTAAAAGGGCCTCTATAGCTATGTTTATAATGTTTGTAAACTTTTCACTTTATTGGTATTTTACATTTATATAATAAGAATGCAACTTAAACACACTTTTTTTTCAATCTAACTCCATTTTATGTGTTGTGTATTTAATGATGCAGCAAACGTTTCCAACATATCTTTAAATAACTTTAAAATGTACTTAAATTAATTAAACCGTTTAACCGATAATATTAATGGCTCAAATTTTAAAAGTTAACCATTTAATTGTGAGCATCCCAAATTGTATAGTCTATCCAGTGATTTCGTCTCCCACATTATTGTGATGTCTTAACTTATTTTCATATAATTTTTTTCAGATAATATTGACATGCTGTATTGCACTGAATTAATCGGCTTAACATGTAAATAATTCAATTACATTTGTAATACAAATTTGATTGACAGTAGGCTAGTAGTAAAAACATCTTTAAAGGCCCGTTCACAACTAACGATAACTACATTAGCATCCACATCAATGCACAATATTGTTATTTTTAATATAGGCTAAGTGTGAGCTGCAGTTTTTTTTTGTCTGTCTTGAACTCTATCAGCAGGATTGATTTTGATTGGCTTTTGTTTTTATCATACATCAACAGGAAATGATCATTTTGAAATTGATTCCAATAATATCATTCACTCTGTGTCATTATCGTCGTTATAGTTCTGGTGTGGACTTGGCAATTCTTTTGAATTTAGAACAATTTTTAAAACTTATTATCATAGGAATCGTTCTTGGTAGTTACATTGTTAAAACGGTTAATCTTCTGTCCACAATTATTTGAGTCATATATGTTTATTGAAGTGTATTGATATAGCACTGGGCAGGTGGTAGAGTTTGACACAGTGTTGTTGTGCCTAACTGTCTTCTGTAGATTTTCAAGCAGAAACTCTCCGACATAGACTAGCGAGGTCCATTTAGTATGTGCCTAAAGCCCAAAGTATACCTGTGTACTAATTTTTCATGCTGCCAAGTACACTGTAAAGTTTTTGGATTGACAACAGTATTTTAATGCACTATTGAAACGGCAATGATTGACAGTGATAATCAATAGATGAGACAAAATGGGGCAACATTTTTTAGAATGCTTCATTCAACAGTTTTTGCTCCGGTACTGAAATCGGTACAGATAACAGCGAAACGTTACTGCTACGGAAGCCCTGAACCGCAACCTAAAAAAAAAAAAAGTCAGTAAAAAAAAAAAAGAAATCTGTAAAAAAAAAAATCTAGCATTTCGAGATTAAAGTCGAAATGTTTCAAGATTAAAGTCGGAATTTTTCGAGATTAAAGTCGAAATGTTTTGAGATTAAAGTCGTAAATTTATAACAGTGCGCGTCCACTGGCTCAGAGCGCGCGCGCGTGTGTGTGTAAAGTCGAACTGCCATGGATAAACACAAAATAGTAGCTTTTTACTTTTATCTGGGCTTTCAACAAAATTCTACACACGTCACACGTGCTAGTGGCAGTGTTTCTGAGGTGTTTTCGTGCTCGTCTAGTCAACACTATCTGGGTCGAGAACACAACAGTAACTGTTCGGTCTCCCTCTTCACCGTAAATACGCTCTGGATACATTTTAAGTGCATCATTCTGTATCCAATCATTTGGCTGGATCCTGTGATTTCCTAAGATTTAATAACCACTTGTGGTTGAGGAGAGATTCTCTGATATGATTGTACAGCACTTTGAGTGTAGGCATATATGAAAGCTAGGGGTGTGCAAAAAAATCGATTCATATTTGAATCGTGATTCAATCTTTACCGATTCAGAATCGATTAATAGAATTCCAAAAATCGATTCATATAGGCTATATTTTTTAATGGCGTGCAGGGGCGGAGTGGCAAACGGGTGAGTCGGGACTTTTACCGGTGGTCCGGTAGGGTTTCTATGGTTTCGAGGCTGCGAGGGCCGGTCTGATAAATAGTTATTGCAAGTTCTTGCCGCCCGCTGGTCAAACTGTGCAGCCACTCTGCTCAACCCGTAAATAAATGCATCGATCCGCAGATCTTATGTTTGAGTTCTGTAGATCTTTTGCCAAGTGTGTCAGAGGTGACGGGTTCTAAACCGCACTCGTATAGTTTTTTCTCTCTCTCATCAAAACCGAATATGTTCATCATCACGTTTGTGTGCATTTCATTTTGTAATTTCACCGGAGTCTCCACAACGGCGATAGATTGAAGCGCGCGTCCGAGAGAAGACTGCGCGAGCCACAGAGAAACACTGTATATCCATGACACTGATCGCAGCGGACACGAGCGCTCAGCTTGATTTCAAAAACAACAGGTCTCTTATTTAATAGCGAACTAAATGAATGCTCTGCTAGTTAACTGGAGATACCCGCAAATTACGCGCCAATGAACGACTTCACTGGATCTAAACAAATCAATCTAACCATAGATGTTACCAGTAGCGGTGGCTTTTTTAAATCTATTTAAAATATTTTCGCAAGGGTTCTATGAAATTAGTATATATTTTTAGGAAGTTCAATGTGCCCAGTCGAGTTCACATTTCAACAGTCAACCTGGTAGCTGAAGTAGGCCTACTCCTTAAACCACATTTAGCATAACTGTTTGTTTGATCTGACTACAGCACTTTAAAGCTAAATGTAAAAGCTTTTTATTTAAGTTTTATTTTAAACTTTAATTAAATGTATTTAAAAGTTGTCCAAAGCTTGGCACTTCGCACTTTTTAGTTGCAAAAGTTTTTATTTTTGTATGAAGACATATAAAGTAATATCAAACTTTTCTTTTAAATTATGTCTACTGCAATCAATCACATAGGAAAAAGTAAACTACAATTACAAAGACCTGCGAATCGTTTTTTGAATCGAGAATCGTTTTTGAATCGAAAATCGATTTTGAATCGAATCTCAAGACAAAAAATCGGTATCGAATCGTGACATTTTCTGAATCGTGCACCCCTAATGAAAGCGCTATATAAATGCCCTATTCATTCATTCATTCATTCATTCATTCATAAAGCTGGATTTCTCCATCCAGCACGAAAACACCTCAGAAACACTGCCACTAGCACGTGTGACGTGTGTAGAATTTTGTTGAAAGCCCAGATAAAAGTAAAAAGCTACTATTTTGTGTTTATCCATGGCAGTTCGACTTCACACACACACGCGCGCGCTCTGAGCCAGTGGACGCACACTGTTATGAATGCACAATGTTTCGACTTTAATCTCAAAACATTTCGACTTTAATCTCGAAAAATTCCAACTTTAATCTCGAAATGCTAGATTTTTTTTTTTTTTTTTTTTACAGATTTTTTTTTTTTTTAGGTTGCGGTTCAGGGCTTCCTATTGGTACCAACAACTATAGTTTGGAACTAAACTCTGGCCCTCAAGGTCCACTTTCTTGAAAAGTTGAGAACACCTGCTATACACACAGATCACACATGATTCACAAGATAGTTGAAGAAAATTGAATTAATGGAAAAAAAAAACAGAAATCTGTGCACAAACCATGGATAACTACATGGATGAGAGATTGTGTGAGGAGGTTAGACAGTACTTTCTTTTGTAAAACTCTTGCCTTAAAGATTGGACAGATGTGTGTGGGGTTTAACTCATGGATGACATTGCCCAGGCACTGGTAATGCAAGTTGTGGTAAAGCACATTCTCCAACTGCCTGCGTACTTGTTTGTCATTGTCAAGTTGAGTATACTTTGAAATACTACGCGTACATGTAGTTAAAGTCTTGATTTTTCCAATTATTTGGATCTGAATGCTTGGATTTGACATGGAAAAATATGGCTTCAAACTGTAATTTTGGTGTTGATGGTAATAAACACCATTATGTTGAGTAATGATGATCCCGAATTTACAACTTCATTATGATAACTTCAGTAGGATTTATCTTGCCATTGGATTTGTTTGATAGCATTGCTGAGTAGGGATGGTATCTACGAGTGCTCAGACGTAATGCGATGATCAATAATATTTATTGATTTATTGAGTATATTCATTGATGTTCAAAATCGAATTTTGCATTTCACGTAATGTGGCCTGTACCTCACCTACTATATACAGTATGAGTTCATTTTATGTGCTATTCATTAGGGTTATATGATTATTGGCGGTAAAAATAACCAGAATAATGGAAATTATATAAAACGGGAGTGAAAACTTTACTTGTGCAATTTTTAATATCGCGTGGAAATAACCACATTATTGGTGCACATCATGTAAGCGTAGTCAAGGTTGGAATAAAGGGATGCACCGATACCTCGTTTTCCAGAACAAGTCCGATACTGAAACTTTCATTTATGGTACTTACCGCTACCTGGGTTTTCACTGCATTTGTAATTTTTAAATACATTGCGTAGAGAGGCCAAAAGAATATATGAATCATATTAGTTGGCTATAATTGTTTATATGTTTTATATATATATATATCCTTCTCTTATTTTCATGCTTAATTAAGCCTGTTAAAATTGTGTAATTTTCATGAGAACCATATTTTATCTTTCATTTACTAGAACACTGCATATTTAGGTTCAGTGCTAATCAAATAGATACCAGTCAAATCACAATTCTCTATTCCAATTTTGATACTATAAACTACTTGCCTAATTCATGTACATTTAAAACATCATTACTTGACAATACAGTTAGTAATAAAATAAAGTGTTTTGGGTTTCAGGTAGGTCTAAATGTAGTTTTCAGGTATTTGAATAAATCAATTTGTGAAATAACACTGCATGTGTTGTTCATAGCAGTATAAATTAAATATAGATGGATCTTTATAAAGTTACAAAAGTTATTCAGTGAGTGATTTCCATATCCTATGTTTGATTAACATTAAACCACAGCAGCAGGTTTATTAGGCTACTGGCCCTTTAAGATGGAATGCACTAATCCCTGTCTACGTTCACTTATAATAGACTATGTATACTGGGAGACATTTCTTTGCCACCGTCACTGACATCCAATCGAACTACAAACTGATGAATGCGAAAAAGGGACGCGCGCTCGATCTTGGGCATCTGTGCCACTGCGCACTCAATCCACTGCTATATGCGTTACTCTGTTTTGTTTAATATTCCACTAATCAGATAGATTTCATAAGGCTTTCTTTATGCCCATTATGCTCAGTGTTGTCAGTATTGGTTGTTGGTATCGGAGCATTATTATGAGTACGAGGACATTTGTATCGGTGCATCCCTATTGGAATACTTTGTGTTTAGTTGCCTGGGTTGGAGCAGATCAGTTTACTGGTGTTTGTTCATCAAACTTACCTAAAAATGATGCCGCAGAACTAGATACCACAACTAAGGAGCGCATCAGTGAGCCTATTTTACATAAGGACATTTTAGGAATTGGATTACTCACAGCATGAGTTATATAGTTAAATAGAATGACTAAAGGCTTCATTGGTGTCAGATGACTTCACTTCACAACTAACTGTTTGTCCTTTATCATAAAGTGTAAGACTTTTCTAATGAGAGTGTTAGGCTCAGCTTTCCACACCTAACACATAGCATGGGCTTCTGCAGTGCTGGACTCTCATGACAAAGCTAGAACACTGACTCTTTGTAAAGTTTAACTGCATTTTGTTTGTTCCTTTAATGGTTGATTTAAATAAGGTACTGATATACTCAGCAAAGTTCTTTGATCGGGGGTCAAAAGAGAACTCCACTCAATAACTGTACTAAAAATACAGTTATTCCCACTGTATTTAAAATGTTGTTGTAAAAATTGATCCACTGCTAGTTTGACTTTTTGCAGTTATTGTACAAACGACTACCATTTTTCTCTAAAACGAGACACATTTAAGATAAGATGTTTTGTCACATAACAAGGGATGCCTTGAATGTCATAAAAATTGTAATAATTAATGCTTTTCCAAAACTGCAGTTACTGCCTTTTTGCTTTGTAGGGCAGCGTTTATGTCTGCTATATTTAATTTATACAGTAAAGGCAGTGTTATTTTACATTTGATTATTCAATGTCTGTTCCTGAATACAGTTAAATTTAGCTAAAAAACAACACTGTTTATTTAATTATCTTTTTTCTATTGTATTTATCTGTGCTTGCAATTAGTTTTTCCATGTGGATGCACTATCCTACAAAATCACCCCAGTCATCCTTGAATGATTCGTTCTTTCCAAATGTAGTTTATTAAAAATATTCAAGAAATTTCAAAAATAAAATCATCTGGTGAAATTAAGAAAAACAAAATTTTGCAATGTCAGGTTTTTTTTTCCCCAATATTGTGCATCCCTATTATTAACAATCATAACCGTGCGCAAAAGCCTTCACCAAATACTTTAATATCACAATGTTATTGCTCTTTGTTCCTGGTCTGTTTTATAATATCATAAATTATGGCAGTAGTGTTTATTAGATGTTCATTCATAAGGTGATCAGCCAGGGCTTCTGCTGTTTAATGCACCTTGTTGGATTAATGGAAATTATTCATGTCTAATATCCTGTGTCATGGATCAAGCAGAAGTGACCATAATAAGCGTGTGTACAAGATGACTTGTTCTTTTATTTACAAATTTCAATGACATATTATTAGCGATGTCAGCCATCGTCCCAACGCTATTCTGAACAAACAACTAAACATATGTAATTTATTTGACAAAATGCGGGTTTGTTCTACTTTTGATGCATATCAAACATTTATTGAACTCGTGTTAAGGAAAATAATATGTTATTGTTTTATTGCCCAGCCCTAGCCCAGTGCATTTTTTTTTTTAAGGTGGGCCGACATTAGATATATTTAACCAACGCGATCTCACGGCAATTCATACGAATTTTACGAGGTGGCTAATTCGTTACAATTCGTTGGAATGACATACCCCTGACCCCGCCCCTAAACCTACCAATCACATGGTTTAGACGAGTGAGGTTGTACGAATTCGTACAAATTAGCCACCTTTTAATCAGTGAGATAGCGTTAATTTAACAGCACCATTCAAGAACGAAAAAGTTCCGAAACTGAATTATCAAATGTAAAACTAAAACACTGCATAGTCTTCACATGAATTAAATATACATTGATTCATATTAAAGGTACAAAAGTTATACAGTCAACAGCAGTGAGTGATTTTTTTTTATTTTTATTTTTTTCTCGAAAGACCACAGCAGGTTTACTGTATTAGGCTGCTATCACTTTAAGACCTAATGCACGAATCCTATTAACACACACTTGATTTTTTTTCCCAATTTTTACATTCACTTAAAGGTGCCATCTACCATAATAAATCAAATCCTACTCCATATTCCATAACAGATGGGGGCAGTATACCTCCAAAAAATGACTTGTGCTCCTACCATCGCGCATGTTATTCAAATCATTTGACATGATAGTAAAAGGTTGGAAGACCGCAGTTTCATGTGGAACATTTGGAGATTTTTAGAGAATAGAGACTCAATGAACTAAACACTAGAGTGAACTAAACTAAACACTATGAATCTCAACACTAAATGATGAAGACCGCCTCATAGATCTCAAAAACAAGCTGGTGCATTTCGACGGTATGGGAAAATAAAAGCTTGGGCAATTATTTGAAGTTTATGGTATTCGTTTTGTTCATATTACACTTTTATTGTTAGTGAATTAATTTGACAGACAGCATTCGCTGATATTGATCAAGCTAGCGCCGTGAATTCACCGTGAGACACACGCAATTGACACTTAGCAAGCAGGTTAGTTAAGCTCTCAGATTCTGTCAATTATATTATGCAATTCAAAGAATAAATACCGTTTTGGCGCTTGTACATGTTACACTACAGATCCCTAGCGCACGTGAACCGATCGTCTCTACTAGCTGGAAAAAGAACACGAACACTGTTGAAAGATACAGTATGCTACAACTTACCAAAATGTATTCCTCATGCATAATGTCGACCAATCATTTTTTGAACTCTTCCCTGAACTGAAATGTAGTAGTGGGCTGTATTTCCACACGACTGACATCAGGTTCAAGTACACATACACACACACACACACACACACACACACAAGCCGGCGCGAGCGCGACTCACTCGCGTATTGCAGTTTGGCTGGT
>NW_024121108.1:0-44068 GCF_016745375.1 Pimephales promelas | reverse complement strand
GACGCAGGGCAGTGTGTCATGGTGACTTTAGCTCCTGTCCAGCGGGAGGCGCTGTTACTCTCTCGCGCTATATCTCACCGGAAGTGCATCGCACATGTTGCGTCTGTTTTCCAGCGCTGACTGAAGGAGTTTGTGAACGCATGTCTGTCATGATGGATTCGCCAGCGCCTGTCGTTAGTGAGCCGAGGACGCGCGGGAAGAAGACGCGGGGGAAGAGGCCGCTGAGCGATGCCAGCGCGTCGGAGGAGCGCGGTAAACAGCAGAGGCACGCGGAGCTGTGCGCGACGCTCGGCGGGGAGGACGCGTCCGTCAGGCACCTGGAGGAGCTCGTGTTTGGCGCGGAGGAGCGGCTCGCGGACACACTCGCGCAGGTACCACACGCATTCCAGATACAACACACAGTCACAACACACACTCAATGTACAACACACACACACACACACACACACACACACACACACACACACACACACACACACACACACACTCCAGATACAACACACACTCGCGCAGGTACAACACACACACACACACACACACACACACACACACACACACACACAGGTAAAACAACATAATCTAGGTACAACAACACACACTCCAGGTACAATAAAACTCTCGCGCGAAGGAACACCAACACACTGTACTTGGTGTGTGTGTGTGTGTGTGTGTGTGTGTGTGTGTGTGTGTTGAGATGCGCTGATACTGATGTGTAGCTACGTGTGTGTGAGAGAGTGGTGCTCTAAAGCCTAGTTCACACTACGTGATTTTAAGCCCGATTTAAGCCCGATTTGCAAATCGTTGAGTCGCCGACAAGGGTGCTATCGCGTGCAAATCGCGGGCGATTAGCGGACGATTAACGCTCGCCAATCCGATAGTGTGAAAGAGCCAACAACGCATCAAAGACAGCTCGCAGACAGGTCACCAAGCTCAGAAAAATATCTAGCATGCTAGATATCTCGAGCAGTCGCGCGACTCAATCTCAGTGATGTCATGAGTTCAGCCAATCATAGCAACGCATGGGTTGAGGACACCAGGTAAATCTTACTTTTTCTTTTTTGCATTTTTTTTTTATTAGAGCATATCGTCGAGCAAACAGTGTGCAGCACTAGTTTCTGTCTGACGTCCATATTCGCGTGTTGTGTTCTTCTCTGCAGTTTCGCGTCATTTCTGGTTCGTTTTATTGCGTGGTTTTTCGTGACAAAACATGGTTTCTAGACCAGATAGAATCGTGTTGTTGTCAACTCGTTATTTGTTTGATTATTTTCAGGATTTAGACCGTACTATAGTACTGAAACAGCTCTCATTGAGTCACAAATGATATGCTCTTATCATCCGATCGTGGTTGTATCTCTATGTAGTGCGTTGTTAAAGGTGCAATGTGTAACAAAGTTGAGTATCTATTAACAGAAATGCAATATGACATCCATAACTATGTTTTCAGTGGTGTATAAAGAACTTACTTAATTAGCCGTAATGTTTTTATTACCTTAGAATGAGACATTAATAGCTCCATAACCGAGGGAATCCCCTTCTATGAAGGTCGTCATGTTGTGACGTCATATTCCTACCGTAGCCGAACGCGAACAAACAGCGCTACAGAACGCGTTTCATCACTACCTTGAAAGAGAAGTAGCGGAAAGCTGAAAGCTAGCCTTACACTCCGTGAGTAGTGACTTTTCCCTTGTGAGTGGTGTAAAATATGTAGTTGGGATTGTTTCATGTAACTTAGTTCTCCCTCGCTGTGTTATGGGTAGGGATGGGTACCGAAACCCGGTATTAAACGGGCCCCGGAGCTGAATTTTGAAAGACCGCTGGATCGATAAGCTCGGACGTTATCGGTTCTGCTGTCGGTACTGGAGAAATTAAGTAAATACACGTAAGTTGGCCTACTATTTATTATTCCTATAAAGAAGTTATCTTGAACATGTTTCGCCAGCCATTTCTATATCATAGTCTGTGATGCAAATTTGCAATTTGCAGTTCAGAAGAGAGAGAGAGAAGAGAGAGAGCGATCTCTCACGCAAAGCCACAGCACGCGCAACACGACAGCCCTGCTTAATGAGTGACCATGAGGACAGAACTAACATTCAACGTGGTTACACTTTAGATCTGGGATATTATTCTAATATATTTTGTATTTTGGCTTCCAAAGATTATAAAAAGAAGATATTTGAGATAAAACCGTTAAAAAAACGAGACGATCTGTCCTTTACTTCACAGCACTGCGGAGCGCTGTCAGTTCTTCCTAAAACCTAAACGTAACCGTCAGAATCAGCACGATCAGCGATTGTTGCAAAATGCTGTCTTCTACTGTTGCAAGATCAAAAAATGGCTATTAAAAACACAAAAGCCTGCGCAAGAGACGCTGTTCACAAGGCGGTGCGCGCTCCGAAACGGACTGCCTATACTTGGGCTCGTGCGTCCTTAACTATCAAATATACATAAAAATGTCAAAATGACCAGCTCTGAGATTAACTTAAACACAGTTTATTCACTTAAACACAATTATGTCTTAAATGGACGTAAATAATAGGGAGAAAATGATGGTGCATCAGTCCCCATTAGATCTGCAATCGGTCTTAAAGGGGCAGCAGTCTAATAGCCCAAACTTGCCGACGATTCAGCCATTAATGCAAATCAAACAACAAAAGCCAGAGAAAATCACTCACAGCTTTTGAATGAGTAACTTTAGATTTAATAAGCATTAATCTATCTATGATAAACTATACAGTGCTATTTTATATTTGATTACTAGGTTTCTTTTCAGATAAACAATTACCTGAAAAGATGTTAGTACACCTTCCTGAAATTAAAGCACTCTGTATATAATTTGTATCTTTGATTAATTGTATTCTTGTGTTTGTACTTGTTTTTTTATTATGCATCCTTTTTGTATAAACAAAAAAAGCCTGCACACAGCTGCATAACAAAAATATATTTTCCTTCGTTTTGCTTTTTCTATTTTACATTTCAAAATATAAAGTTTAATTATTCTTAATTCTTAAAAAAAAAAAAAAAAAAAAACACCAAAAAGAACCGATAAGAATACCGTTAAAGTACCGGATCGATAAGCGGTATCGGTAAGAGTAGTAATACCGATAAAACCTTAACGATACCCATCCCTAGTTATGGGTTTGTTATGTTGGGGATAGATGTGCTGTTACGTTCGTGAGACAGCTGATGATTAGTATTCATGTCATTGACCGTAAAACAGTACGTTACAGGAATCACTAACCCGTCGATAGAGAGACTTTTACTAAAGTCTTTTATCACTAAAGTCGATCGCGAAGAATTTTAAAAATCAGAGAAAAAAAGCCTATTGTGTGTAGTAAATAGTATCTATGGGATGCGGAGATGACACGATTGTAACAGCGCGCGCACTTCCGACCTTTGGACTCATGCGGACGAGTCCCAGCTCAGCCACAGTAACAGCTCATATTAGCCAGCTAAACTATTACTACCCTGTTAGAAAAAATATATAGCTGCTCCCTCGCTGTATTATGGGTTTGCTACAGTATGTGGGGATAAATGTGCTGCTGGTTACGTTTGTGAGACAATCAGCTGATTATTATTTTATTAAATTATATATTAAAACCCTTGATCCTCACCTGACTATGGCTTTGTAAACAGACAGTATTCATGATGTGGTTTATAATGGACTGTGGTACAGAAACAGTGACAATGTTACACACTCTTGGCTTACTCTGGCTATTCTCTGCTGTCTCAGCCGACGAGATGTTTGTCCCGTTTTAGCAACCGTAGCTTCTTCGAAAGGGAGGGGTGAGCAGTGGGCTGAGCCCTTAGTGCAAACTCGCAACCGAACCACTAGATGTCGCTAAAAGTCACACATTGCTCCTTTAACTCGTGTAGTGAGTTACCTCCTGTTGTGGATCAATCACGCTGTGTTGTGTGGTGTGAACAGCTAAACAACTTGAACACTCATGATTTCACTGAGAGCAAGTCATGTAGTGTAAACTGCACAGTTCAGCCCGACATTTTAAAATCATGTAGTGTGAACTAGGCTTAATGCTACGTTCACACCGGGCGCGAATGATTTTAATGTTGAGTCAATGCAAAGACGCTTTAAGGCCAATTTATACTTCTGCGTAGGGTGCGCGCAGTAGGTACGGCGTAGCATACGCACAGACGCGTCCCATATCGCGTACCGTTCGCCGTAGCCTGACGCGCACCTCCTCAAAAATGTAACTACACGTCGCGACGACGCGGACCGCAAGATCGGTGATTGGTCGGCTTGGTAGCATCGCATTTCCTCCTACGCTACGCTTCCTTCCTCGCTTTTCCTTCCTTCTTTCCATTTCCATACTATTTCCTCCTTACATCCGCACGTACCATCTCCTCCAACATCTTCTCTCATTTCTGCCTTTCAGTTTTAGTAATTTCTCTAAAATTAACTGTTTTTAATTTTAAAACGGCTCAATTATAAGTTTATCAAGCGACGAGACTACTTTTTGTGCGAAAAAAACATAAATAACGACTTTATTCCACTATTCCATTACTTCCTTATGGGCGCATACGCGAGAACTGAGACGAGGACGTTCTCATTCGTCTACTTCTTGTTACCGGCTGCTCACGGCTTAGGAGTTTTACCGCCACCTACCGTATAAAATGATGATCCATATATAAGGCGCTCCGGATTATAAGGAACACTGTCGTTTTTTGAGAAGATTAAAGGCTTTTAAGTGCACCTTATAGTGCGGAAAATACGCAAATTGAAAAGCGTATACAGCGCGCATCTTCCTCTGCTTGTAAACAGAAAGTTTTGCGCTTCCAGCTATATCAGCACATCATCTTATACGGTAGGGGGGCGGTAAAACTCCTAAGCGGTGAGCAGCTGGTAACAAGAAGTAGACGAATGAGAACGTCCTCGTCTCAGTTCTCGCGCATGCGCATGCGCCCATAAGCAAGTAATGGAATAGTGGAATAAAGTCGTTATTTATGTTTTTTTCGCACAAAAAGTAGTCTCGTCGCTTGATAAACTTATAATTGAGCCGCTGTAGGCACATGGAATATTTAAACCTTTTCTTTAATGACTTTATGGGCCGTCAAGAGCCAGTCCCTTAGGCAGTCTATATAGGACTGATCCAGCTCTCAGATTCAATCAAAAATATCTTTATTTGTGTTCCGAAGATGAACGAAGGTCTTACGGGGTTGGTACATCATGGGGGTGAGTAATTAATAGGGCTGGGTATCGATTCACATTTCAATTTCGATTCGATTTCGTTTCACAAGCTCTCAGTTCGATTCGATTTCGATTCTCGATTCAATTTTCGATTTCGATTCCTGATTTGATTCTCGATTCGACTATAATGAAGATGTAATACAAATCCTATATTTATAAAAAAGAACAGTGGACATAAGTTTACTAGTGGTTAATTAATACAAGGAAATTAAGAGCCATAAACCTGTATATAAAACTCTTTTTATTTTAGGTACACTAAATGCATACAGAGAATAAACAGGATTTTGATGCAATATGCAAAAAAAGTCAGAACAGTCGCACAGCTTGATCAAACAGTATCATGTTATTTTATGTTTAAGATAGATATAGATAAATAAATATATAAATATTTAGACTTTTTTTTTACATTGATCTTACCTAAATGGTAATGTAATTTTTTGTTTATTTTTGTTTTAAGAGTTTATGTATGGTAGCTTGATTTCAATCTTTGAATTAAATTGAAAAAAGTAGCACAAATAAATACAATAGAATAAAGACACAAATTAAGAGACATTTTTTTGGGGTAGTTTTTTGGGTATGTCAGAAATACCACAGCAACTGAATAAAGTAATCCAATGTAAAATAACACTGGATAGTCTTTTTAGTCCAGACTGAATTAAATACAAAGGCTATTAATTCTGATTGCTTACAATTAATACTATATTCTGTTGTTATGACAACAGAATTAATGACTGACACAAATGGCTGCGTTCACTTTAAGAACTAGTGCGCGAATCCATTACTGTTTCATTAACTTTCTGTCACACGCGTTTAATGCTAATTTAAGACATTACCGACTGTCTTTAGGAGGTTACTCACCAAGACCAGAGTTTTGACATAATGTCGCGTGTTTTAACTGTTAAAGTGATATAATCCAGGGATAAAACTTTTGTTTCTGGCGAGCTGTTTGTGAGGCAGATTTAGGCTGTAAAGTTACTGTGCACGCAGTGAAAGACATCTCTGAGAGTGCGCGAGCACGGGATGGTTTAACATTGCTTGTAAAACTTAAAAAGACGTGAAAATGACAAACGTTACGATCATAGGTTACGATGCAATGCTGGCCCGATTGTTAAGTGAATATTCCGTCATGTGCCGACTCCTAAACGCGTGTGTGTATCGACAGCTGCAGCGCTTGGCGCTTGCCTAGTGCAGAGAAACGAGAAGATGCAGCACCGCGTCCGCGAGCCCTTTATATGGAAAAAATCGATTCCGGCCGTTGAGAATCGATTTTGAATCGAACACATTTTAAAAAACGATTAATCGAAAAATCTATTTTTTTGCCCAGCCCTAGTAATTAATGACTTAATTTTCATTTTTGGGTGAACTAACCCAGCTAACACAAATACGTGACTGTTACGTAACTGCAACGTAATCTGGGGCCTCATTTATAAAACTTTGCGTAGGATTTGCGTCAGAAGTGGCGTACGGATGAAACATAGGACGTGCGTACGCACAGAAATATTCGGATTTATAAAACCGTGCGCACGCACATCCTACGCATTTTTCCCTTAATAAATCACATTCAGTTCTAAATGTAGCGCAGCTTTTGCGGCTTCATGCCACGCCCATAGTTGCCCATAAATAGTCAGTGAAACGCCCAAAAGTTAATATTCATGAATTGCGAAATCATGTTAAACACAGAGAGGAAATTAAAAAAAATGCAACTTCACTCAATGTGAAGTAGAAGTTATCGTTGGCAAGGTGGAAAAGAGGAGAAAAATGTTGTTTGGAGGGCACAGTGTGGGCATTACTAATGCCAAAAAGGCACTTGAGTGGCAAAAGGTTGCAGACGCCGTAAATGCTGTAGCCTCACAACCTCGGACTGTGGCCGAAATAAAAAAGAAATGGTCGGACATCAAAGTCGAGGCAAAAAAAGCGTCTAGTCATTAATTCAAGAGGTGGCCAAGGAGTTGGCCGAAATCAAGACTGTCCTAACTGAAATAAACTGCATAATAAACTGCATAATTCTTGAATAAATAATATATTTTTCCTCACCTTTTGTTGTGAAGATGATGCGTTCACTCCGAATCGTTCCATTTAATCGCCACATCTTCTAAGAGCTCAAGATCAGCCATTGTGCGTCATTATACGCATTGTGATGGGGCATTTTATTTACATCCATTTAATTCTGCATCTGACAAGCTACGGATGTCGGTTATAATCTACTTGGAAATGGGAAATAGTTCAACGCAAATGTAATTTCTTGCAGCTTTCTGAATGGTTGAGACACGTCATACGTTATTGTATCAAAAACAAAACAAATTAAATGCATATACCAAGACATTTTTACTATGAAAACAACTTTTCCCAGTGGACAAATAATATTTATCGATCTATCTATATATCTCCCTAATTATCTATCTATCTGACTGACTATCTAATTGCTATATCTGCTCCGTTAGATGGACATATTGGCGAGAATATTAGTTTTGTACATTATTTCGTTCTGTTTACCATCTTATTTATGAGGATGAATTGCATACCAATATTTAGGGGTGTCCCCGACTAAGGATTTACACATTCGAATCAGAATTTTCGAATCTTTCTATAGTCGACTGATAGTCGAATCATCTGTGTGTGTGTGTGTGTGTGTCGGGAGGGGCACGAGGTAGTCAGCAGGAGGGTAAAACTATTTTTATTTTATTTTACACACTGCACACAGCAACCAAAAATGCCTGGCAACTAACAATGGCTTTCTTATTTACGTTTAATAAAAGGTAATGTGGTGGATAAACATTCGTAAAACGTTCTCTCATAACATTTTAAAGCCGCGATCGAAATGCAGAACATCACACAAATATCTAAAAGAACATTTTGATAAATAAACCTAAAAAAAATACCTGCCTAGAGCGGAAAAGAACACACTGACTGCAGACAGGATTTGCATTTCACATTTTGCGAAATTAAATTAAATCGGCAAAATTGCCTGTGCTATCATGTTTCAGTGCAGCGCTACATCGACACAACGAAAAGCAAAAAAAGCATTAATTTACAGAATTAAATTAGAACAGGATATACATTTCTTATAATAAAAAATAAATACAAACGAAATAGTCAGAATCAAGTCACAGGGAGCATAATAAATGTGTGCAAAATGCCAAAGTACAGGGGAACATATATTTTTTTTAAAAATACAAGTTAAATTAAGTAACCCTGAGTGATCAATAAATAAAATTAAAATAAATAAATTATTAAAACAACGAAAGTTTAGCCAGAATTGTGAACTTTCTCCTTTTAACTGCCAAAACAATAAACGCTAAACTGGCAGGTTTTTTTAGCTAAACATGTTCACAGCAAATTAAAATTAGAAACGGCTGAAATGTTTGAAAACACTTGTACCCTACCCGATCGAAAAAAATCCAGTCTTTCACTCTGCTTGTGTGTTAATATTAAACATATTTTAAGTCCCAACATATGATATTGCTATTCGTAAATTAAAAGCGCCAGTTAAATGAAAGAGTGAAACATCCTTATTGGAAGCTAGCTTCCGAGGCTAAGAAACTTACCCGTTTTAAGTGGAATTTGTTGTTGATGAGTGGTAATGAGCTGTTGGCACAACTTGCATTTTACTTTTTTTGGATCATCTTTTACCATTTCAAAGTGCATCCACACTTTAGATTTTTTTATTCCAGACATTGTAATCCCTGCCGTCAAGATGCTCCCCGTCTGTCACGGATCAGGGAAAGTGAAACTTAAATCTGTCACAGCGGTGAGCGGTGGTTGGATTTATTCACACACACAAACGTTAAAAATATTTATTGAACGCTTCTTTCTTTTCACGTTTTTTTTTACAGCATTATCATAATTAAAGGCTACATATAACTTACTATAACCGTACAAAATCAGTAGTTCTGTGTGAAATTAGACATTGAGCACCCCCGTATTGCCAAAATGGTATGATCCACGTTTCATAAAACCCGCGAACGAAGATTCGAATGTGAGATCGGTGGTCGAATCAGGCTCCGCATATCGATGCATCGAATCTTCGACTATTCGGGGTCACCCCTACCAATATTATAGCAGAAAATATTTCACTTTCTTTTTGGAAATATGTGTTAATTTGCATTTCTGTTACAGATCGATCAAACGGGTGTTCGTGTAGGCTGTTAATTGTAAGCTGTTAAGACTTGCTTTGTGAAGTATTCGTGTTATTTATGAGAGGCAGTATTGCATTTTATTTTACACAACCGTCTACAGTTTCACACACTTTCACGTGTTTTTTCCAACTGCCAACAGTGTCGCCATTTCTCATTTCACCCGTTTTTGTGCGTACGCCTAGGTCAGAGCTTGCGTGAAGGACCGCACATTTTACCGTCAAGTTTGTTTTTTATAAATACCAACTATTGCGTAGAGAGCGGCGTACGCCTTCTTTTGTGCGTACGCAACGTTTATAAATGAGGCCCCTGGTGACCAAACTTTCATCGTGGCGACGTAACCAGTTACGTTGTGGCAACTAGGGTTGTAACGGTATACCGGTATGGCGGTTTATCGCGATATTGACACGTACGATTATCATATCGTGCACATTTGCTTATCCGCGGTTTAAAAAAAAAAAAAAAATTAAACCAGAACTCACCCGCACTGCCGCATGCAACTGCTTTCTGCTTGACTGCTACTCCACCCATAACTGAACAGCGCTGAAAATGTCCGAGACAGAGGCCCCAAATCTCTATCTCCCGCCGAAAAAAAAATTAAAATCTGCAGTATGGGAATATTTTGGATATCCAAAAAACGATCGTGGTGTCGTCCTTGAAGATGGATATCCAGTTTGTAAGATCTGTGGACGAAGAGTGGCTGCAAAAGGGGGGAACACTTCGAACATGTTCTCCCATATTCGGGAACACCATCCCTCCGTGAAGATGAAGGTAATTCATAACTTTTATAACTTAAGGCCGTATTATTTCTGTCATGCTGAGGGAATCCCGCTCTGTCAAAAAGACGCACACCAGTCGTTTTGTGTTAGGCCTACAATACAGATGCCATGTAAAATGTGCGATTTGATAGATACTAGATGGATGAATAAATCAAAATATAGCTGTGCAGTAGCCTAAATCAAATCGCGATGTGCGTTACTGTGACTATACAGCGCAAAAAGACTGGTGTGCGACCCTCTTAATTCTATTAGTGTGTCTCTGTATTAATGAGCAGCGCCGTTTTGTCTCGTAGATCTAGTACACACTCAAGTATGCATGACGCTCATGGTTTTTAAAGCTGTCTCACCCACTATGTGAAGACGTGAACACATGAACATATCCAGACAGAGAACACTTAATGATCATTTTATGATTGTTTTTAAAAGAATAATCATCAAATACACTGACTGAAACTCATAGGTGTTCAGTACAACCTGTAAAAAAGTTCGTTTTAGCCTGAATAAATAATGACTAAAATATATACCATTGTGTATATAGTTTTTTTTGGTCCATGTTTTAATTTAGTAAACCTCTCGTGTAGACAAACAAAAGTTGTTACATTTTATCTGATTGCATTTCAAAAATACATTTTGTATTCAATCACAGAATCCAGACCAGTTATATGAGACAACCCAGAATTTCTGAGGAAATAAATATATATTTCATAAAGACTCTTTGTTCTTAAATAATAAATAATAAATTAAAAATGTTTTTTTAATACAATTTATTAGACATGTTTCAGTATTTTAAAATTTTGAATTAGTTTGCTCCATCCAAGTTACTTAAATTTCCTATTTAAATCCACGTTGTTTATTATGTGTGTATATGAAGAGTTCAGATGCAAAAGCCTCTAAGTGCCATTTGAAATTTTCTTCTAGAATGATCATTTTTATCAAGCTTGTATATTTAAGTTCTGTGATTTCACTTAAATGGCAATGATAATTACCTATTAATTGTTATTTAAGTGAAATTACTGAACTTAAATATACAAGTTTGATAAAAAATCATCATTAAAGAAGAAAATTTTAAATGGCATTTAGAGGCTTTTGCATCTGAACTCTTCATATGTAGTTACATGCTAATTGTTTACATGCTAATAATGTTCATAATTCTGTTTATTCTTTAGGGTCAAACTACCTCTGCAAAGACGCTTCCTGATCCAGCTCAACCAACTGTCACACAGTCACTTGCAAAAGCAATCAAGATAGATCCTACATCCAAACAAGCAAAATAATTGAATCATGCTGTAGCTTATTTCATTGCTAAAGACATGATGCCCTTTAGAGTAGTGGAAAAACCTGGCTTTCTTCACCTGATGAAAAAGGCAGTCCCAATGTACCAGGTACCATCAAGAACATACTTTTCCACCAATGAAATCCCTCGCATGTACAAAGAGGTAAGGGCCAGTGTTGAAGAACAGCTGAAGGAAGCTGTGTGGATTTCAGCCACCACAGACCTGTGGACCAGCAGTAGTGGAGGTGGGGAGCCATTCATAAGTTTTACAGTCCACTACCTTTCCTCAGATTGGCAGCTTAAGTGCCATTGTTTGGAGTCTCATTTTTTTCCTGAAGACCACACCTCAGAAAACATCTCTGAGATGTTTGATAGTATGCTCCAGGAATGGAAGATTTCAAAAGAAAGTCTGTGCGGAATTACCACAGACAATGCAAGCAATATGAAGAAGGCCTTTGCAGAGTTCCCATGTGTTTGGCTCACTTGTTTTGGTCACAATTTAAATCTGGCCATTAGCAAAGCCTTGAAGATCCAAAGGGTTGAATCTGCAGTAAGAGCATGCAGACACTTGATTCAAGGATTTTCTCGGAGTTGGAAAAGGAAAAGAGAATTAAAAAAAAAACAGGCAGACCTGGAACTCCCTGAGCATGCCCTCATCCATGACGTGGTAACAAGGTGGGGATCAACTTATGAGATGATCTCTAGGTTCCTGGAGCAACAACAAGCTGTCTGTGCAGTCCTGGCTAGTGACAGAAGTACATGGCATTTCATGCCAAAAGATAGTGACATTGCCACTCTTGAGAATGTCAATCAGCTCCTTCAACCACTCTATGACCTCACTGATACCCTGGCATCGGAGAAACGGGTCACACTGTCCTCACTCACACCGGTACTGGAGCACATTTGCAGCGAAATCCTCTCTGAGCAAGCTGAAGACAATCTACTAATCAGACAGATGAAGCAAGTAATGAGAGAAGACTTGCAAGGGAGATACACAGAACAGGTGGAACGAGTGCTACAAATCTCCAGCTTCGTGGATGCCCGATTTAAGGGAAGCTTCTGTAAAAACCTGGATGACACAGTTGAGGCATGTGTGGAAGAAGCTGTGAATCTTGCTAAAGTTCCTTTGGATAGAGAACATCTTCAAGCAGAAAGAGGAGAAAATTGGGCAGAAGCAGGAAGCAGCAGTACTACCACTACCACCACCAACACTAAAAAGAAAGAGAAAAGTCTATCTGGTTTGCTACAGCGAATCACTTCATCTAAGCAGAACAAGGCAACCTCAGGAAATGAGAATGTCAGTGAAAAGGTGATGTCTGAAATGACGATGTACAAGTCTCTTCCAAGCATCAGCGCGGACACTGACCCACTGGCATGGTGGAAAATGCATGCTGATGAAATGCCTCTTCTGGCAAATGTGGCCAGAAAGTATCTTTGTGTCCCTGCCACGAGTGTACCTTCGGAGAGGATGTTTAGTACAAGTGGACACATTCTCTCACCTCAGAGGTCAAGAATGAGCCCTGAAAATCTCAACATGCTTACATTTCTTCATCATAACCTGACCTGAAAAAAGCATAGAAATGCAGGCTGCTATGATAATCTCAGGAAAATATTAACATGACCCAGCACATTTTTCTCTCCCATATTAAAGAGGAAGGACAGTTTTGTTTATTGTTGTCAAATATAAAGAGAAATAACTTATTCCTTATTTTGTTCAAATGGGAGATGTTCAGCTTTATTTTTCTTTTTCTTCCAAAAGGTAGATTCATACTTCCAAGTTTTCTTATTTTCATAAAAAAAGTTTGTTACAATAAACCATGTTCAACCAAAAACCATATCTGTTTTTATTCATTTAAGGATCATTGTAGCTGATGATGATTATAACAATAATGATAGTTTAATATCGTATACCGTGAAACCGTGAAACCGTGATATTTTCTGAGACGATTATCATACCGTGAAAATCTCATACCGTTGCAACCCTAGTGGCAACCGGAAAAGTGAAATTCCCAGATACGTTGTCACAACGTAACTTTGTAACGTCGTCAGCAAGTAACTGCGACGTTGTGGCAATGTCATGGATCAGTAGTCGTGTGTTGGTAACCAGTTGGTCATTTTAGTTTGAATTAATATGGGCGGACAAGCAGTGGTCTAATTTAACTTGTCCTCATTTGCCCAAAACTATTTTGGAGACTTTTCAACGACATATACGAAAGATACAGACTCAGTATTTGGTTAATTAATTTCATTTACTATAGAACAAAGCACAAACAACAGCAAAACCAGTGTGCAAACAGGTTTACAAACATTTAAATTAAGGTTTTATATGAATATAATTAAAATAATGTAAGAAATGTAATTTAAAAAAATAAAAATAATGATTTTCTATTTTAATATACTTTAAAATATAATTTAATCCTGTGATGCAAAGCTGAATTTTCAGAATCATTAATCCAGTCTTCAGTGTTACATGATAAAATATTATACACAGGAACAAATTACACTACTATATATTCACATGCTATAATATTTGTTTTTTGTTGTTGTTTTTTGTCAAATAAATGTAAGCTTTATAAGCAGAATAGACTTCTTCCAAAAAATATTAAAAATAGTAACGTTTCCAAACTTTTGACCGGTACTGTTTATGATTTTATACAAAATAAATAGTACTTAATAAGACTGACACTTTATTATATCTAGTATTATTGAAGCAAAACAGAGTCCCTATAACAGTGCAATTTGTATATTTTAGTCTTCGAGAAAATGTTTTTTCCCTTTCTCTCACAAACACAACACATCAGTTACACCTTTTTAAATTATTTGTTGCAGGTGCACACATTCTATTCTACAAATTAGCAAACTCATAGGGTCATATTTTTGTTGATAAACAGTAACACTTTGGCCAATTATGCACATTTCTTGGTGTATAATGGTGTCAAAAAACTTTAAAACTTCTATAAAAAGAAAACTTTCTCTCTGTGACTCTGGAGTGCTCTGATGCTGGTGTGTGTGTGTGTTAGGGGTGGCACGGTTCCCGAAACCGACAGTTCGGTTTATATCACGGTTTTAGGGTCACGTGTTTTGGTTCTGTACAGTTCTTGTTATTTTTTTCTTTTAATCTTTAACACTCCAGAAATGTACTTCAGCATGTGATAGCTTAATTATCCACACTTTAGGATACAGTATAAAAAAAATTATATTCATGCAATCATGCACAAACTGAATTTGACTCTTTGACTTTAAGCACATTTTGGGACTATCTCAGAGGAAAGCTAGGTGAGATTTTGACACAGCAAGAGAGAAGACATTGACATGCTTTTCGTTTATTTGGCAAAAAAAGGAGAATGTGTATCACTATCATAGGCGGAGTTTGACATTCAAGCCAGGGGGGGCAAAAATAAATAAATAAATAAATAAAATTCATTGTAGCAGCTGACCTACATGGTAGCACATATGTACAAAACAAACATGCTAAAAAACATATTTATTTTTAACCCAAGAAAAAACAGTGAAACAATACAATCATATTTGAGTGCCTTTATTTCATTGTAAACAGTTAGAACTTCGCATAAACAACCACTTGACTTTGCGTCACATCTTCGTTATTAGGATCATGAAACGTGGACCACTTTTGCCCTGTTAAAATATTATCTTCAACCAAATCGACAAGATTTGTTTTCTTTCCTTTTTTCAAAACACATTGTGGCAATAAGAGTGATTGAAAAAACTATTTATATTTCGCATTTATACTTCATGAAACATTTAAAATATTTTTAGACACGGGAAAAATGAACAGTCACAAAATATGCTAGTCTACTCTCCACATTTGAAACATATTAACAGCACATTGTATCTCCAACTTAAGCAGTTATTTGGCAGAAAAAAAAACGTACAGACCTAGACATTGTCCAGACTAGTGCAACAGTAATTTTCGTTTTTTGCGTAGGTTACTGCATATGCGTCGATAAAGATCCCAGGTGAGAGCTTGGCCGTAATGTCGCTTTCAATGTGAAGGATCGCAAGAGATGAAAATCTGTCTGCTCAACCTGGCAGCGGGGTAACGTTAGGTAGTTTTGTTTTTTTTACAGCTTTTTAAAAAAAATGCGACTACCCGTTTCAGGCACCGGAAGGGCAATGATCCCCCTGCCCCCCCTGCAAACTCCGCGCCTGATCACTATGTCTACAAGAACTTGTGCATTTTTATCACACATCTTATTTACACAAAGAAATTAACTTGCATTTATCAACTGCCAACTTTTGTAGCTCTTACAAAAATTATATCTTTTAAAAGAAAAAAAGAGGAACTCTTAAAACACTGTATTTTATGAATAAGTCAATATACATGAAACCTTATTGCCTATAGACTATTTCACAAGATGTAAACAACACTGGTCCAGAAGCACTTCCTGTTTCAGTTTGTAACTGTTTTCTTTATTTCACATGTAAAGAAAACATCTTAAAGATCAGGGATGTGATTTTTCCGGATTAATCCGGAATTCCGGATTTTCCGACCTGAAAATGTGACCTACGTGAATCATGCAGATCTGTAAAAAAAAAAAAAGGGGGGGGGGGGTGTCGGCAGCCGGCAGCCGGAGTGAAAAGGAGAGAATATGAGGACATAACCCATAACTGGCTGACGTGCGTACAGAAAGTTCCTTTCAAAGTATCAACAAGGACGTATTTGCATTCAGCCAGAGAATGTCTAATTGGTTCAGCTTCTTCACCTGCTCAATTTCGTATCTCAGTCGCTCTCGCGCTGGTATCGTTGTCAGTTGACAAGAACATCACAGTTAGGTCACCAGGGCTGGGCGATATATCGATATATTTCAAATTTCAAACTAATGCGCTGTTCTGAGCGCGAACACCCGACGTGCTCATGCACTAAAAGCTTGTAACAGCGCCTGGTTGCTGGACTAAGTTATCTTTCGAGTAGTATTATTTCGCTAATACTCTCAAATATACACAAGGTTTACATAAGAACATTTGGTTATGTCCAGGGGTTAAAGTGGTCCGGAACTGCGTTCCAGCACCTCAGATAAATTAATAAATAAATAGATTAATTAATCTCAACGAATCTTGCTTCTCCCGATATGGACCAACTTCCCTTCCTCCCCGCTGAACGCGAGCGATAAACACAAAGTATAAACTATATAAAGTAAACTGTATAAAGTATAACAGCATAAAGTATAAACTATATAAAGTAGCTATAAACGCCTCGTCCGTTTGGAGAGGGGCGCGCGGAGCCCCGCGCTCGTGCGGACGCGTCTAGTTATACACAAGGCTTTACAAATGCTTGAAATGCACTTGCGGTGGTTGAGCGCGGTAAAGTTAGTTTTAGGTCCGAAATATTTCGCCTGACATTTGTTTTCCCTATAGCCGCTGTTTGGGTCTTACAAAGAGATCAATAGCAGGATTAGTTTTAACAAACCATTGTATATCGACATTAATATTCGTTCATTAATATTCAAAAATCACCTGCGTGCATTTAATGCTGCATAGAATCCTGAGAATGCATGAAATTCATGAAACATATAATTATCAATTATTTACTTCACTGACGGATGAAAATGTAAGACTATCAGTCAAAGTTCAGGGGGTTTAGGAGTTTAGGAGGGGAAGAAATAGGGCAGGATAAGGAGACTGAGAAAAATAAAGATGTAGATGAGAAGAGAGCAGGTAGGCTATTGACAAAATAATCGAATGCCCACTGACATGGTTTTAAAGCTATTTATTATCCTTTTTTTGGCCTTCAAAAGTCTTAAATGGCACATAATTTGGTCAGAGAAATCAATTTTCTCGGGGGAGGCCAACTGAAAGCAAACCGAGAAAATTGAGAGAAATCTGCTTGTCAAATGCTCCGTGTATATTAGACGTGTCGCGTACAGGTCTTAAAGTGACAGTAGCCCTAATAATAAAAATGAAGCCGCTTGTTCTTAAAGGGATAGTTGACCCCAAAATAAAAATTTTGTCATTATTTATTCACTGTAATGTTGTTCCAAACCTGTATTCATTTATTTCTTGTGCTGAACAAAAAAGAAGATGTGGGTAACCAGACAGTTGCTGGTCCCCATTGACTTCCATAGGGAAAAATTTAGTATGGAAATCACTGGGGTACATCAACTGTTTTGTTACCCACATTCTTCCAAATAACTTAAACAGAAGAAAGAAACTAATTCAGGTTTAAAACAACTTGAGAGTAAATGATGACAATTACAATTTTTGGGAGAACTATTAATGTTAAACAACAAAACAGAGGAAATCACTCACTGCTCTTGAGAACTTTAATAGTAGCTTTAATAAGAATCAATGTGCAGGGCTCCAGACTGCGACCAAATGGTCGCATTTTGCGACCAAATTTTGAGAGTGTGCGACTGAATTTTACATCCAGTCGCACATGTGCGACCAGTAAATTTGCCACACGTTAAACGCATGGTTAAGCGTGGAAGGGGCGCGTCAATGAATCCGTGACAAGAATCGCGCGCATAAACGTCTGTGGGAAAGAGACGGAGACATATCACAACCTGCTACGTGCGTCTGAGCAATAAGCGATCTATCGACTCGTTACCTAGCAGCGAATACAAACAAAATGAAAGTGGAACTAAAATACGATACTCGTGATTAGGACCGTCGAGCAGCAGCACCAGCGACCCGAACCACTGACAGTAAAAAAAGCCCCGAACTTGCCAGTCGCGGGCCGATCTCGCTCACGTGACACTGTTAGGAGATCCAGTGAATGAATCCATTGAATTCGCTTCAGAATTAATAACATCAACACCACGAGATCCAGTGACAACATTCCGATTCGGCGCAGAGTTCTGTTATAAACCATATATAGTAAGTTATAAGTAAGTTATTTAAGTTATCATATCAACAGCGCTGACGTGGAAACCAGGATAAACACTTATAGAAGGCTTTCAGTCCACTAAATCAGCAGCTCACCATGGATTTAGGCTAATGTTGTAACTTAACTCTAACCATAAATATGATAATGTGGAAGAAATAGTCAAACACTTACAAGTAGCCTACTACACATCTTTTTCTAGCACTTCAAAATCAAAACTATAATAATATATTTAAATATTTTATTTTTTGTATTTTTTATGTGATGATCAACACATTTTTTGTTCATCCTTCAAAGATTGTCCTAAAATAAACATTAAGATTTTTTAAGACTCTTATTTAAACATTTATTTAAAAAATAATAACACCATTGTAAACAGTAGGAATGTTTATTGGCTATTTTCACTCCATGTTTTCAAATTAATAGTTTTGTTTAGTTATCATTTATAATGTCTTAGGCCTAATATTAAATAAAGTTAATTTCATCTACACCCTAGTGATTTATTGTCAGCCCCAGAGCTACTAGATTTTTTTTCTTTTTTTTTTTTTTTTTGTAGAACTCGGTGTGAGTTCTCAGTTGAGGTGGTGCTGCTTTCAAATTTGAGTCTGGAGCCCTGTGTACTTGAAATAAAACAGCATATCATAATGTTAAGTCTATTTATTATTGTAGAATTTGTCAGTATTACAGTTGTTTTGGGGAAAATTTGAATAATTGCTTTGCGAGCTGATTTAAGGTGTGCCCCTAAATTTTCTGAGTGTGCTCCTAAAATTTTCAGTCAGGGGCAACAGCGCTCCTAGTAAAAAAAGTTAGTCTGGAGCCCTGATGTGTCATTTATACAGTGAAGACTATATTTGACTTTGATTGAACAATTGCTCTCACTTTGCGGAAAAGATATTGGGATGTATATCGATCGGTGGGGGGGGAGTGGCTCGGTATATTTTCCTGCTTTTTTGTCCTTAGCCAATCACATGCCTGAAAGATGTTTGTTTAACTTTTTGATTCAGTTTTATATGTTCTGTTGGTTGTATTTTATCCCAGCTCTTATGAAGTGTTAAAAAACTGAAACAGGAAGTGCTTCTGGACCAGTGTTGTTTACGTCTTGTGAAATGGTCTATAATTAGGCTATAGCAAAAGCAAAGGCCATAAACATAAAGTGAAACAAGTTCAACCTCAACACAAAAGACAGTATCAACAATGCCTCTATTCCCAGAGAGTGAGGGTACTTTTTTCTCTTGAAATTAAAGTGCAGGATTTGGAAACATTTGACTGAAGCTCTTATCTAAACATAAAGTGCCACTGTAGCGTTATATTAAAATATCATAACATGAAATCCAAAATGTTCCCACACACTGGACTTATACCATAGACTTATACTTATACCTCCAACTCCGTCATCTCTCCCACTTGCCATTTCTCCGCGTGCCGTGACCTGCAGCGCTCCATACTCCACTTTTACTGGCTTGTTTACTAACTTGAACTGGCGCTGCACAGAGCGATCGGTAATGACATCAAATACCGCGAAAGTGATTGAAAAGCATACGGAGCCGTCGCTCTCGCACTAGTTTGATGTTATTCACCGATCGCTCTGTGCAGCGCTGGTTCAAGTCGAACAAGCTTATGTCGCGCGAAAAGAAAACATGTCACATACGGGCACAAGGCTACATTGCGCATGCGTCGAACCGTGAGACGCACACACGCTTCGAACCGAGACAAGCGAACCGAATGGTTCGGGTGTTTTTTCATGTACCGTGCCACCCCTAGTGTGTGTGTGTGTGTGAGTGAGTGAGTGTGAGAGATGTGCTCTGATGCTGATGTGTGTGAGCAGGACAGCAGGGCTCCACTGGAGGATGACGAGGTCTGTAGTGTTTCCTCCGAGGACAGCGAGGTGCGTCAGCACCACAGAAGAAGAGCAGTGTGGGAGGATGAGGAGGATGAGCTGGAGGAAGAGTAAGGCTTCTGTTGCTGTGACACACAGGTCCTCCTCAGGTGTGTGTGTGTGATCTGCAGGAGTAAAGCTCTTGTGTTTGCAGGATTGACATGACGCATCGGTTCCGCAGAGACTTGAAGAAGAGCGAAGCCGAGGCAAAGATGACGAAGCAGAAGCTGCAGCAGAGACTGAAGGATCAGTACGTCACACACACACCACGACTGATGGACCAACAGTCTGATCTGAGCTAACACTCTGTGTGTGTGTGTGTGTGTGTGTGTGTGTGTGTGTGTGTGTGCAGGTTCCAGAAGGCGATGGGTGGCGCCCCAGGCTGGGCGGAACAGGAACGCCCCCGCCGGACAAGAGGTCAGTGTCATGTGACCCTCAGCTTTCTCCCGCCGGTCCCGAAGACTGCTAGTGAAGCTAACGCTGTCCTCTCATCCCCCGCAGGAGCTGAGCGTGAGGAGGAGGAGGCAGAGGATCTGCTGCGGCGCACTGGGAACTTCATCGGCTCCTCCGACACGCTTCCTAAAGGAACCATTAAGGTGTGTTAGTTACATGTGTAGATGTGTGTGTGACTTCAGTGTGCAGGTGTGTGTGTGTGTGACTTCAGTGTGCGGGTGTGTGTGTCACTTCAGTGTGCAGGTGTGTGTGTCACTTCAGTGTGCGGATGTGTGTGTGACTTCAGTGTGCAGACCTGTGTCACTTCAGTGTGCAGATGTGTGTGTGTCACTTCAGTGTGCAGATGTGTGTGTGTCACTTCAGTGTGCAGATGTGTGTGTGTCACTTCTAGGGCTGCAACTAACGATTATTTTGATAATCGATTAATCGGACGATTATTTTTTCGATTAATCGATTAATCGGATAAATTATATTCCATTTTTTTGTTTATTATAACAAAATAAAACCCTAAAAACCACACTCTTTTGTGTGTTAAACAATGTACTTAATACAGACAACTTCATTCTAAAGAAAAACAACAAATAAAAAAAATATAAATGACCATAACCAATGACAAAAATGCTATTGTAAACTAGATTAGTGGTTAACTCAGCAAAACTTAGCCTAGAAATATCACAAGTGCAGAATAATTTTATAAAATCTGAACATTTAGTGAACAAAAAACATTCCTTAGTGGACTGGGGAACAAATAAGAGACAATAAGTGTAGCACTAACTCTGGTAAAACGTCAGTGGTGGAGGAAGTACTGAATCTCAGTACTTAAGTAAAAGTACAAATACCCAGATAAATATTTACTTTAGTAAAAGTAGAAGTAACACAATGACAACCATACTTAAGTAAAAAGTAAAAAGTACTTTATTTTAAATGTACTTTAAGTATTAAAAGTAAAAGTACTTGCATAACAATTTATTATCTTAATGTCTATTTTCTAATGATTAATAAAACATTTAATTCTAACTCATTCAACCTAATAGCCTACTCCTATAATGATGTTCAATAATGATGGAAAAAAAATGTCACCATTTCTGAAACAAGCTTGCAATTAGGCAATATCATGCTTATCCTTACTATATGTTTAATAACTATGTTTGGCAGTACACGCGATTCATTTATGGTGTAATTCTGAACCTCTTGGCTTGCCATAATCCTAACCAAACGTATATTACTCACGGTGTGTTTCCTATGCACGTAAAAACTAATTTTCGCGTATGAGTTGCATGATAAACACACTGCGTGCAAGACGCATTTAGTGACCGGGTTGATATACTGTATCTATGGCAACCAAACGTCACTGGTGAGACAAACGTGCAACGAACGGACGGTCAGATTACGTTTTGGCAGGGGAAAAACTGATCAGAAAATGTAACGAAAATGTAACACAAGTTGTAGAAATGTAGTGGAGTAGAAAGTATAATAATTGCTGCAAAATGTAACGAAGTAAAAGTAAAAAGTAGGCACTATTTATTGTACTTAAGTAAAGTAAAGATACGTGAAAAATGTACTTAAGTAAAGTAACGAAGTATTTGTACTTCGTTACATTCCACCACTGTAAAACGTACACATTGCTCTTTGTATTGTGGTTATAGATTCATGAAAAACATCGTAAATATCAGATGCACAACTGTTTTAAATGTAAAGCACAGCTGTTTAGTGAGGAAGCAAAATATAATAGATAGGACAGAACAAGAAAGGCTATTAATAAGCTTTCATTGCGCAAAAGTATTATGACATGATCATGAAAGAGCTGCACAAAGTGCTTATGCGCATCGCGAGCCCTGAATGATGCGCTTGAAGCAACACGGAGTCACAGGGCGGCGCGCAGCTCTTCAGTGTCCGCCGCATTAAAGTTAAAAGCACCAAGACTGTGTATTATACAGTATCTATGCAATAGTTTATTAAGCCTTTTCTTTTAACAGTTTTAAATTTCAGTTAGGCTACTGTGCACGTGAAGAACAATTATACTGTGCCGACTCTACTATAGTGTTGTGATCTAACAGACACTCAGTAGAAAGTGATTAAGTTACAGCAATAAAAGTCTAGCAAGATAGAAAAACCATCATAGACCTTTATCTACGGATCAATTATAATAATAACAACATTGAATCATCTTGGAAACAGATCATCATGTTAACTGTTGTAACGCAACGCGCTGTTTGAACACCGAATAGAGGATGACTGACAGCCGCAGTGGAGGGAAAAGCTTAGGTTAACTTGAATTTAATGACTTAAATATACATTTCTATCTCACATTATACTATAGTATGGCTTCATAAAGTATACACGATTAACGTAGGTCACCTATTTTGGTTTCAAAACGGCGAATTTACCGAAAGGTGAATGATTTTCGTGTATGCTGCATATTGATAGCGGTTTCCTGATGCCCGCAAATTAGTTCAAACTCACGGAATCAAGAGCGCGCATGCGAGACAGAAGATAATGTGCTCCAAACCGTCCATGTTGCGCGCGCGAGACAGGGTAGAGCGGCGAGGGAGAGAGACTGCATTTGCGCCTCATGAAGCGGATGTAAGAAGCGCATGTTCCATGTAAACAATCCCCGTGACGTAATCAGACCAACTAATCGATAATGACATTCGTTGACAACGATTTTCATGATCGATTATAATCGATTTTATCGATTAGTTGTTGCAGCCCTAGTCACTTCAGTGTGCAGATGTGTGTGTGTCACTTCAGTGTGCAGGTGTGTGTGTGTGTGTCACTTCAGTGTGCAGGTGTGTGTGTGTGTGTGTGTCACTTCAGTGTGCAGATGTGTGTGTCACTTCAGTGTGCAGATGTGTGTATATCACTTCAGTGTGCAGATGTGTGTGTCACTTCAGTGTGCAGATGTGTGTGTGTCACTTCAGTGTGCAGATGTGTGTGTGTCACTTCAGTGTGCAGATGTGTGTGTGTCACTTCAGTGTGCAGATGTGTGTGTGTCACTTCAGTGTGCAGGTGTGTGTGTGTCACTTCAGTGTGCAGGTGTGTGTGTGTGTGTCACTTCAGTGTGCAGATGTGTGTGTCACTTCAGTGTGCAGATGTGTGTATATCACTTCAGTGTGCAGATGTGTGTGTCACTTCAGTGTGCAGGTGTGTGTCACTTCAGTACTATACATACACACACACTCATATTATATATTTATTGACTCTTATGTTGGATGTGATTGGTTGGTTTGTTTTATTTCTTGTAGACTCTCATTATTCAGGCCAAACTCTTGTGTGATGTTGAAGAGTTAGTTGTGTTGTTGTTGTTCAGATAAAGAAGTGTTTGGATGCGAACAGTGAGAGTCCGGCCGAGTCGAAGCTGACCTCAGTCCAGTTCCACCCGTCAGCTCAGATCCTGATGACCAGCTCTCTGGACCACTCCATATCTCTGTTCCAGGTGACACACACACCTTGACCACCCCATATCTCTGTTCCAGGTGACACACACACCAGGACCACTCCATATCTCTGTTCCAGGTGACACACACACACACCAGGACCACTCCATATCTCTGTTCCAGGTGACACACACACCAGGGCTCAAGACTAACAGCGTCCTATCGTCCTGGGGACGATAGAAAATGTGTTTAGGATGAACAGAAATATTCTCCAGGACAACGACAGGACGAAAGACATTTTGTGTGCGTGTTCACAGGGCTCGAATTACGGCGCAGGATTGCGGTATTGCGCATAATTCTAATCATTCCCGCAGGTCTCCTATTTATAATGCGGGATATTCCCGCAATCGTAATCCACACAGGTTCTAAAATGCCAGATGCAATTTCACAAACCGCGTGAGTGTTCAAAAAGTTTACCATTTGCATGTTGTCATGGACTATGATCCATTCAGCTTAAACACTCCCAAGAAACTCCAGGACACAGATGATTAATTTCCAGAAGTTTACTGGGAATCTTGTGAAACTGCAATATAGTACAATGACATGACAATATTAATAATCAAACCAAAAATACACAGTAAAAGTGTAAATAGCAGGGCTTAGCAAATATAGCAGTTTAGCCTATCTGATAATCACAATTGAGCTAGTAAAAACGACCAGCAGAAATAAACAAAGCTAATTTAGCCTTCTCAATAATTGTACAAAATTAAAATAAGCAGTAACTTAGTGTCAAACAACGATAAATACTCACAGACGTTGCATTAGCAAAGGGGGAAAAGGAAAAGCGATGGATTCAGAACTGACGACAGATAGAGCTCACACATTACTGTAGCCGCTCACCGCATGGGCATTTTTACTTCCTGTTTCCGCACATGCGCAAAACTGTATTACTATGGTTATGAACCTAAACAAACCACATGTAACTACTGATACAGATAGAGTGGCATGACACAAGTCTTACCAGTTTAAACATTCAAGCGATTTTAAACTAATCAGTGCTCGCGCGCTTTCTGGGATGATTTTCTATATGCTCACATTCATAGAAAATCCGCCTCAAGAACAGCTGAGCTGGGCAGTAACAAAAGTTATTTTTCACGGATTATATTGCTTTAACACGCAAAAATGTGTCAATTTCGGTCTTCGTGAGTATAATAGTGTAAACATAGTCGGTTCTGTCTTAAATAAAAAGCATAAAACGCATGCCAGTAGGCTATATAATGAACACAGAATCCGTGCACTAGCTCTTAAAGTGACAGCGACCATATGTGTCGGTCATTAATTTTGTCATCAAAACAACAAAAGAGAGCTTCAAGTTAAAGGAATCAGGATTAATAGCCTATGTGTTTACTTTATGTAGGACTAAAATACTATCCAGTGTTATTTTCCGTTTGATTACTTTATTCTGTTTCTGTCTATGAATACTAGTGTTAGACCTATTCAAAAACTTTTCTCTTTATTTGTATCTTTATTCTATTGTATTTATTTGTGCAATTTTTTTCTATTTAGTTGAACAATTTAAGCTTAATCAAGCTTTGTGTTGTGTAAATTCTTAACATTACCCCATTGTAAAAATGCAATGAGCGGAAACATTCAGGCAAGATAAATAATAATTTTGTGTGGCAAAAATTAAGGTATTTTTTTAAGTCACAGTAGTTAAATCTGTATCTGTATTGCATGTTCAAACTTTAAAATCCTTCATATTAACTGCTTAATAGATTGTTTTTCTTGAAGTATGTAGGTTTGGAAATTTTAGAGAAATTCAAAATTAATGCATTACAGTTGAACTAAACCCATTATATTTTAGTCATCTGAATTGTTTTAGTTAACTAACAGCTATGGATGATGATAACAAAGTACAGAAACAACATTGTTTCTGACTGTTGACATTCACTTTAGGACGGTTCAAATTGTTTTTCTGGACGGTTCCAGGACGGAGGTGAAAAAAGTTAGTCTGGAGCCCTGACACACACACACACACACACACAAACAGGCGCACACATCTTTTTAGAGACTCTCCATAGGCGTAATGGGTTTTATACTGTACAAACTGTATATTCTATCCCCTTATCCTGCCCCTATCCCTAAACCTACCCCTCACATTCTGCATTTTTACATTTTCAAAAAAACATTGCTTAGTATGATTTATACGCTGTTTTCCTCATGGGGTAGCCTGACTTCGTCATACTCATTTTCTATTGAGAAAATGAGTCTGAGACCGTTCCATAGGGCTTTGATTATGAGGCGTGTCTTAACCGAACGAGGAAAAAAAACTCTGCACTCAATTGGATAGTTGGACAGACCTACAACCAATCAGACAACGCAGTAAGTCAAATACTTTGCATAGCATAGCTGTCAACAACAGAAGAACTTGCTTATTTTAGAAGTAAAATAACGAGTGTTGCTTCTTTCACTTGGTCCTTCATCAGTGCGACCAAAGGAGAAACCACAACGACCACAGGCTTTTCATTACGTCCCATCTTCTTAACTTAGCGACCGTCAGAGCCAGCTGATAAGTTACACTTTTGCCGAATATCTTTCCGATCGACAAATGCCTTGATTGCAGTTTTCTGTTTGTCTATTAAAATGAATGCGCTGTCGATTAATTTTAAAAACAGACGCGACAGCGGAATCTATACATCTCAATTCTCTAGCTGCAGTCATCTCTGAGGGAAACTAGTTAGCGCTCTTTGATAACGTGATGATTACGTCCCTGCAGATCATCTGTCCATCATCGTATAAAGCCCGCCCTGGCAATCTGATTGGCCCGTTCATTTTTTGCCTGATCATAATTACTCCTCAATGGATCGAGTCCAGACCGAACTTCCCGACCAAAAAATGTTGTGGGCGGAGTTCGGGCTGGCATCCAGACTACTCATGGGGTCCTCTGGCTGGTCCCCACAATGTATTTTTTTATTTTTATTTATTTATTTATTTAATATGGACATAGCAATAACATTGGACGAACCAGATGCATTGTTTAAAGTGTAATAGCACATGTGCTAATTTTCAACACCTGTCCATAGGGGCTTTTACTACAGATAAAAACACATTATAAAACAAGACAAAGATCATTTACACATGGGAACAACTTTGGCCCGATTTCAGCCACTGTTTAAGGTCTCTGGTGAAGATGTTAATATTCCTCTGCAGTTTGAGTCCAATTGGGAGAGAATTCCATAGTGTAGCCCCTCTGAAGGAGAAGCTAGACTGACCAAAAGATTTTCTAAACTTCGGTATCACACAATCCCCACTAACTGAGGCTCTGGTGGAAGGTCTTAAAGAGCCCTGACGCCTCTCTATGAGGCCAGAGAACAGTGGTGATACACAGTTGTTCAAACATTTAAAAGTCAATTTCAAAATACTAAAATTTACAAAGTTTTCAAAAGTAGGTGTAGGTGATTTTCAGGTTTTATTATACTTGTGGGGACATTTGCTCCACAAAATGTAATATAAACAAGAACACACACACACACACCTGGACCACTCCATATCTCTGTTCCAGGTGAGACACACACACACACACACACACACACACACACACACACACACACACACACACACACCTGAATCAAACAGACCGTTCTCATCATGACTTGCGCTAGATCTGATTTCTGAAAAACACAAGTCTTCTTGCAAATGTGTTTGTGCCAACATCACTCCCGTTATGATTAGCAACATACAAAACATAACAAGTGCATTTTATGACAAACATTGTTTCAGTCACTCAGTCTGTTTTTTTTAAATGTTAAATAGTGCAATATTTATGAATTTGTGCTTATTTGGTTGCGAGTGCATAGACTTTGCCCACAGGCTCTTCTGATTGGCTCTGAGTGTGTGTTGATTTGGTTGAGTGCAGAGACTCCGCCCTCAGGCTCTTCTGGGGCTCGTTCTTCGTACGTTGCTTAAAACATTCGAGATCAAATGAGACATCTAAGATGAAATCATCGTGCTAATCATGATCCGGCTAATTGGGTTCTTCGAACACACCTGTTTATGATTAGTATCGCTGGATTGAGTTATCTGAGATAACTTCGCGTTGGTTTAAAAGGGGACATGTATCGATAGCAGAACCAGTGATCAGCAACGCTGCTATTGGCTGTTCAGCATGGCCAAAGAACACGCCCAATTTTTCTCCCAAGCAGAGCAAGCGCTTTTAATGCAAGGTTATGCCAAATTTCAGTCTTTAATTAAAACGCCAGGGAACACCTCAAAGTGTGCAAAAGCCAGGAGAGAGTGTTGGCAAAACTAGAAGACAAATTAAATGCGTTTGTGGTGGCCATGTTAGATGTTTTAATAACTTATTATTATTTTATTTTTATTTTCATAATTTCATAATTACTTTGTTCATTGTAATGTCGAGTCACCACACTATAATAATGGACATGGTGAAAGTGAAGTACAAAAATATTCTACTTAATGGTAATTTTACTAGGACTTATAGGCCTACTTGTCTCTTTTAAAAAGGCACTGTTAAATAAATGATTGTCTGTTTATAAAAGCAACCAGGAAAAAGGCTGAGGAAAAAACTAATAATGATGCTCCTGACCCTGGCAGAAGAGCTGACCCTTGGGTTGAATGTGAATTGCCCTGTTGTGAAGGGCATCCCTGGGTTCAGCTCTTCCAGACCCACATCAGGGACCAGTAGCAACACCTTCATCACTGGGAAATGAGATTTAAATTATCTTTGTACACTGTGAAATAATTTGTTGCTGCATTAAATGAAGTTGACCTATAATCCGAATTGGCTGGTTTAGTCATTTCAACTGTTAAATCTTGAGTAATGATAAATTGCTTTGTCTTGTGAAAGTAAAAACTGATAAACTTATGTTAATGTAAAAATATTTTGACGTGAGTTATCAATCACATTGCACTGGAGAGTGAAGAAAACTTCTCAGATGACTGTCCTTTGGAGGAAGTACTTTAATTTAATTGATGACTTTAATTGATTTCTACTTGTGCCTATGCCTATTATTTCTGACAGGAGTCCACATGTACAGAAAGGCCTACAGAAGAGTCTGCACACAGCAGTGATACAGGGGTGGGCAGTGTAGAGACAACTTTTCCTTTTTATTTGTTGCATGAGGCATGTGTGACACAAACGACAGAGGGTGAAATTCGTTCCCTATATGAGTCTTCAACAGAAAATAGAGTGTTTTGAAAAAAAAAAAAAAAATCAGGGGGAGAAACAGAACTTTACTAAGAAAAAATTGCACTAGAAATAGAGTTGCTTCAAAATAAACTTCAGAGTAAAATCCCACAGAGTACTATTGCTGACCATAATATCTTTTAAAAAGATGACTGAATAACTGGCTTTTCTTTACAAAGAACTATTGAAATAAAACTCTAAGCAAATAGAGTTTTGCAAATTTGTCTTGTCTTTTATTTTAAGCTTAATTAAACGTTTTTTTTTCTTTCTTTTTCTGTTGTTGGCAGTAGGGCTGGGTAATAAATATTGATTTCTCGATATTAATCGATTCTCATTTTTATGAACCGATATCGATTCTTAAATCTCAAGAATCGATTAGTCATCCTGTTTCATTTAAATGAATGGATCATTGTATCGCGGCTGCGCGCATCCAAAAAAATCGCAATAATCTTTGTCCTTTGTTACTATTGATATGAAACAAAGTCTCAATCTTCAAATTACGTCCATTTTCTTTAGAAATTAAAAAACATAAATAGCGTTTTGGCGCTGTGGCGTGAGATCGCTCTGGAGAAGCAGCAGCGCTGATCTCTCTTCCGGGTTAATAATACCAGTTACAGCAAGAAATAAACATGAATGAGCATCTGAAAGTGTGTTAAAGATAGAGTACAACTTATCCAAATCTGTATCATGGCACATTGATTCGCTCAATCAGCGTTTCAACCGTGGAAAGACGTCAGTTAAACAGCTTGTAATCAATGTCATCGTCATATTTACCTCAGAAAACCCACATAAACTCGTTAGTCCACACTCGTTAGTGTTCTTCAATATTTAATGCATATTTGAATAAATCTGGCAAGTTTTTATGACAGCCACCATTTAAATGTTTATATTTCATGTAATCTTCTTATTATAAAAATAAAAAACAGTGTAATTTAAGTGTTTGTATAGCTACAAAACAGTTAATTATTACCTTCATATTAGGCTAATGAAGCCTAGTAGGCTACAACTAGACTCCCATAGTTTACAGCATTTAAGAGATTTGATTCCCTTGAGAAAATTTGCCATTTATTGTAACTGATATCCAAAATAATCAATATTGAATCGAATCGTAATCAAAATCGAATCGAATTGCAAGCTTGTGAATCGAAATCGAATCGAATTGTGAAATTTGTCTCAAAACCCAGCCCTAGTTGGCAGTTTTGTGTAATATGGCACATGCAATGTCACAGGCCCTGTCAGGTGCAACCCTCAGGCTTTTTAGATCCTGAAATCTTCCCTTTAGTTGGCCAAAGCTCATGTCATTGTGTGTCATTGTGTGCCCTTGTCCTAGAGCTGCATTGTAACTGGTTTGGGTCAGGGAATGGGGTCATACAACACCTGTCTCCATGCAGGATCCTGTTGTAATCACCTGTTTAATGGTAAAATGCAGTTCTCAGCATAAGTGTATGTAATACCGTGAGTTTGATATTTATAATTTTCCTTACCATGTTCAAATAATTTTCATAAATGTGAATCTCTTAAAATTCTTGAGTCATGCACAGATCCTGGCCATTTTGCTTTCACACTGATTTGTGATATAGAACATGGTCACACACCATCTAAGAGATTTTACTCGGTCAAATGCCTTTAAAAAAAAGTGATATAATATTCCAAATCTGGAATATTAAAAATTTTAATATTTTGTAATATTCTCATTTTCCACTACATATTTTCCTCTATATCTTATCAGCAATTTCGAATTCAGCACGCTCTACAGCAGCTAAGCACAGAGCGAGTCTATGGAGCGAATGTATAGTGACATAACTGCCAGATTCAAACTGCGTGCAGCTTGCGCTATGGCTGGCACTGAGCCAAAGACGGACGCGTGCAGCGCTTGTCATAGGCTAAATCACAACTGTTCAGTGTTTTTAACTTTTAACCACATGATATTTATTTTAGGTTTCAGACATTTAAATATATATAATATATTATATATACTCGCCGATCAAAAAAGGCTTTGGCGGGACAAAAAGCGGACGATCCGACAGATTTTGGACGGCCGATGCCGTCTAAACATTGTGATGTCTGTCAGCCATCACGACGGACGATGACATCGTCAATCGGCCCGACCCAAGTTGATTTCAGTCCCACCAGAAAAACGCGATTATGCGATCGCTGAATTCAATGCATAAACAGCCAAAGTCTGCATATTCATATTCTGCATTATTTTTTTCAAATACGCCGCACTTCCACTGCAGAAATTGCTGATTTCAGTGCAAAATATGCGGGGTTTGCATGATTTCATAATCCTTGCATTGTCGTTGCAAAAAAGTCACATATATCTTAGCAGAAAGTTGAAAATGTTCACAAATCGAACTCGTATAACTGTCTGTCACACGTTCTACTAGGGGTGGCACGGTACATAAAAAAACCCGAACCGTTCGGTTCGCTTGTCTCGGTTCGGAGCGTGTGTGCGTCTCACGGTTCGACGCACGCACAATGTAGCCTCTTTCCCGTATGTGACGTGTTTTCTTTTTGCGCGACATAAGCTTGTTCGACTTGGACCAGCGCTGCACAGAGCGATCGGTGAATAACATCAAACTAGCGCGAGAGTGACGGCTCTGTATGCTTTTCAATCACTTTCGCGGTATTTGATGTCATTACCGATCGCTCTGTGCAGCGCCGGTTCAAGTTAGTAAACAGTAACAGTGGAGTATGGAGCGCTGCAGGTCACGGCACGCGGAGAAATGTCAAGTGGGAGAGATGAGGGAGTTGGAGGATGCGCCAGCGTCGTATAAGTCTATGGTATATGTCCGGTGTGTGGGAACATTTTGGATTTCCTGTTATGATATTTTAATATAACGCTACAGTGGCACTTTGTTTAGATGAGAGCTTCGTGTTTCCAAATCCTGCACTTTAATTTCAAGTAAAAAAAGTACCCTCACTCTCAGGGAATAGAAGCATTGTTTTTTGTGTTGAGGTTGAACTTGTGTTTCACTTTATGTTTATGGCCTTTGCTATTGCTATAGCCTAATTATAGGCAATGAGGTTTCTTGTATCCCAGATAAACAGTAATTCTGAGGCACTCAAAAGGAAAATAAATATAAAAAGCCTTTATTTAAACTTGGCTATGCATTAAAAACATATGCAAACATGTTTCGGCCTCATTGGCCTTCTTCAGGGCAAATTCAAAATGGCAGTCAGTAGACTGCAAGCTATATATCTGCATGTAGTCCCATGACCTAAAGTCACAGGTGCTCATCTGCACATATCACCTGACCAAGAGCAATAGGAACAACTTACTTTAGATAAGACAGATCACATTTACATATCAGAATAGTTTAAAATATCAATATAAATGGATACATATAACAAGAGGTTACTTTATATGACAAATTACAGAAAAAAAGAGTACATAGTAAAAAAATAAAATAATAATAATTTCATACTCTAATATGTACAGTCTCCGACGTTAAATACCTTTACAATTTCAAAGGATTAAACGCATATGTGATTTTGAAGATGTTTTTGAAAAAAATGCTCAAGACATGGTTCAAAGGTTTAAGAAAAGAGGGTATAAACATAAGACTCTAATATCTAGAGTAATATCTAGCCTACAATAGAGTAAAATAATTTGGTAGAGAACAGCTGATGGTTCAAAAACAGGGGCGACAACAAGAGCCAAACCAAGTTTTGTTACACAATACAGTAGTCAAGCTAATAAGATAAAGCAAATTATCAAGAAGAATTGGGATATAATAAAAAGTGATACCGTGTTGAGAGATATACTGCCGGAGGTACCTACTATCACCTTTAAACGAGCTCCTACTCTAAAAGATAGTCTTGTGAAAAGCTATATGCCTCCTGTAGAGAATAAAACATGGCTAGGCAAAATAAGAGGTAATTGTAAGTGTGGAAACTGTAATCATTGTAGCAATATGGTAAAGACCAATATTTTTACAGATGTGACATCAAATCGCGAATACAGTATTCATTTATTAATTGCAATACCTCATTCGTTGTCTACAGACTTGAATGTCCTTGTGGTTGTTTTTATATTGGAAGAACTAAGTGTAAACTTAAAGAAAGATTAGCAGAGCATAAATATACAATAAGAACAAGCAACTACCAGTACCCTATGGCTCTACATTATAGAGAGGTGAACCACGGAAGTAGCGATACTTTAAAAATCTTTGGGATAGAACATGTTAAAATATCACCAAGAGGGGGAGATAGACTCAAAATTTTGCAAAGAGAATCTTTTTGGATTTGCACTTTAAAAGCTAATCAATACCCAGGTCTAAACATGGAATTGGATTTTTCTCCTTTCTTGTAACTGGCTATATGCATACGTTTATGTTTTGCTTTATGTATCAGTCTATATAGATATTTAAAATTGCATCTTGATGTGAAAAGAGGTAAACTATAGAAATTGTAATGGTATTTAACATCGGAGACTGTACATATTAGAGTATGAAATTAAATAATTTTTTTTTTTTTACTATGTACTCTTTTTTTCTGTAATTTGTCAAAGTAACCTCTTGTTATATGTATCCATTTATATTGATATTTTAAACTATCCTGATATGACTCTATCCTGATAGACTCTGCCCACAGGCTCTTCTGATTGGCTGTGAGTGTGTGTTGATTTGGTTGAGTGCAGAGACTCCGCCCACAGGCTCTTCTGATTGGCCGTGAGGGGGTTGATGGTTCTGGTGTGGACTGTGCTGGTCTGGTCAGTTTTGAAGGACCTGCTCTACATGATGATGATAACCCTGCGGTTCCTGGTTTCCAGGTGGATGGCAAGACCAACGCCAAGATCCAGACGATCCACCTGGAGAAGTTCCCGGTGAACAAGGCGGCGTTCAGCGCTGACGGCGAGCAGATCGTGGCGACCGGCTGGAGGAACAAGCTCTTCTACATCTACGACATGATGGAGGGCAGAGTCATCCCCGTCTCCAACGTACGAGGTGAGCGTCCCCAGGCCACTCGTGTGGTGTGTGTGTGAAGCATGTTTCCCCTGACCTTGGTGTGTGTGTGTGTATGTCAGGTCTGAATGAGCAGAAGGTGTCAGACTTCCAGGTTTCTCCCGATGGGAAGTTTCTTCTTCTGTTCGGATCCTCTGGGTTTCTGCATCTCATGAGCTCAAAGGTACAGACTCACTCGCTGTAATGCAGAGATTTGTGTGTCAGTGCCTGCGCTCGGCTGCTGAGTGACGTGTGTGTGTGTGTGTGTTCCTCAGACCAGGGAAGTGGTGCGCAGCATGAAGCTGAACGGGACGGTGTGTGCCACCGCCTTCACTGCAGACGGCAGCCAGATCTTCGCCAACTCCGGTGAGTCTCAGCAGGGTGTGCTCTAATATTTTGTTGCCTTCCTTTATTTCCTTCCTTTATTTATTTATCAGGGACAATGCACAAAATACATTAGTCTTACGAAGAGATGTTTTGTGCCAGAGCTAGCCGAAGCTAATTTTCATCCGCAGTCCCCGGTCAGGTGCACACAAATTATAAAACATTACATTACAAAACAACTATCAATAGTAATGTAAGCTACACATAATATTAGTCTATGAAGGTCATGTATAAAAACAATCAGGTGTACAAGATGAGAGAACACATTCAAAAGACCATCTCTACCCATAATATATACATTAAATGCACTGATGCTGACACAGCTGGTTCTCAAGAATGTATTTCTTTAAGTTTTGAGAAAAATGGTTCACATCTACAGACAGCTTTAAACTGTTGGGGAGTTGATTCCATTGTTTTATGATTTTAAATGAATAAGCTGTCCGTGCAAAGGCGTAGGATCTTTTCGGGATAGCCACATTTTTGTGAACCGTTGATTTGAGATGTTCGGTTTGTTTGTTCTGAATAAAGTTTTATGAATTTTTTCAAAAACAGTTCTTAAATTTGTAAATAAAATTAGGGAATCAAAACTTAGTACTTTGTATTTACGTAAAATATTGCAATGATGATAGCCCTGGGCTTTTCTGTCAAGCCCCCTTAACGCCTGATTTTAGACTGATCTGAGTGGTTTAATTGTGGTCTCGTTGGCCTGAGACCAACAGGACAAACAATAAGTGATGTGAGAAGAAATTATGGCATTAAAAAACATGAAAGCTGCCTCAATTGTCAAACTATTCCTAATATGTTTGAAAATAGAAATTTCAAATAGAGATAATTAATAGAGTTAGACATTCTTTTAATATGTTTTTAAAACTTAATGTTTGAGATGGACACCTAAATATTTATCTCTGTCACAATGGTAATTTTTGCCCATTAAAATAGGTGTTAGGCAAATTTTTACATTTGTTTGACTTAGCAAAATACATTCCATCAGTTTTTTAGTATTTAGTGTTAAGCAAGAAGACTTTAGCCAATTTCTTATTTTGTCCATAGCCCTCCCATGTGTGTAGATGACGGCATCATCTGTATACATGATGATATCCACGCCCTTGCACACAGCTGGGAGATCATTGATATAAATACTAAACAACAAGGGTCCCAGAATTGATCCTTGCGGGACCCCAGTTGTGCTGGGCTTCAGAGTGGACAATATATTTTTTAACCTCACACATTGCAACCTGTTTGCAAGATATGATTGTATCCAATTTAATGTCTCTATAGACAGATTATACTTAGAAAGCTTAGACAGGAGGACACTGTGGTTCACCGTGTTAAATGCTTTTCGTAAGTCCAAAAACACGGCCCCCACTTTGCCCCCTCCATCCAAGCTGGCCTTTATATTTTCCGTCAGATAGCAGCAGGCTGCATCGGTGGAATGATTGCGTCTAAAGCCGAACTGCATGGGGTGCAACAAATTATTACAGTTGAGGTAATCAGTTAGCTGCTCTATGATGGCTTTCTCGAGTATTTTAGATATTACAGGCATTATGCTAATAGGCCTGTAGTTGCTTATTTCAATTTTACCTCCATATTTGTATATTGGGGTTATAACTGCTGTTTTAAATACACTGGGAAAGATGCTCTCTTCAATAGATTTATTCACAATGTATGTAATAATCGGTGTTTAAAGCTCCCCATGTTTTTTAATGAGAGAGCAATCAATTCCCCAAAAGTCTTTTGAATTTGATAGGGATTGTATTATTTTCAGTGGAGCAGATAGGATTTTTTAACTGGGGGGACCAAGCTGTCAGCAAATGATTTCAACTCAATTAGTTATTTTGCGTAATTCGGGCTTTAACTAGTGTTTAAGTAGTTACTTTGCGTAAATTTGGGCTAATGGTTTGCACTAAAAGCCATTGGGGGATTCTTATTTGAAATGAAATTCATGGAAAAAACAACAACAAACAAAGATAAACAAAAGCCTACCTGATCACCACTAGCAATGCTTGATCAGACTGTTATTTGACTAGTATGCCAGTCACCCACCAAAACTTCATGTCTTCACCAAAGTAGGTTTTATTTTAACTTTTGCTAATCTCAGCATTCACAGTTTATCATTATGAACAAAAAAAGGAAAGAACCAATAATAATAATATAGCTGCGAGCAGCGATTGCGGGCCCAAGCCGGTATCTGATGGCGGTATCGCCGGCTTTGGCCCTTCATCGCTGCTCGCAGCTATATTTATATTTATATATATGTATAGCCGGTGGCGCCGCCACCTTGGTGCCTTTAGGGTTATTCTGCACGACAAGCAAAAAAGTAACCCCCGCTTTGACTGTCGAAAAGAAGTGTGCTGTAGAGCTTGCATCAATGCGGACTCGACGCGCTGCACGCTGTAACTCCATGTGGCTTTAAGCGCATCATTCTCCACTCGGGATGCGCATATGTGCTTTGTGCCGCACTGTACTGAGCCTTTCATATCATAATGCAGTGATGCAATGACAGATTATTAATTGCCTTTCTTGTTCTGTCCTATCTATTATATGTTAATAATAGATAGGAAAGAGCACTAAAAACCTCAGAGCACTGAAAACTTAAGCTGTTTGCTGAATGTGTAGTCTGAGAATGAGCTGTTTGATTTGCACCCTCTTCTTCTTCACTGTCCTCCGTGAAAACCAGCTATTCAGGTCCATGTTGTTCTAGAAATTTGTATGTTGCTGCCTCATTAAACATCTGTGCTATACATTTAAAACATGTTGTTTCAATTTTATAGTAGCCATGGCTATATCTATAATAACATATCTTTTTGATTTTTGATCTTGTTTTTCATGAATGTATTTCACAACAATACAAAGAGCAGTGTGTATTATCCACTAATATAGTTATAATGGCATTTTTGTCATAGATTTTAATCATGTAATTTTTGGATTTGTTGTTTACCTTTTATAATGAAGTTGTTTGTATTAAGTAGATTGCGTTTAACACACACAAGAGTGATTATTAGTTCAACACATAGTTATAGAAATTCTACTTTATCTAAAAAAACATACACTTTATTAGGGGTGGGCGATATGGAAAAAATATCATATCACGATTTTTTTAGGAAAATCACGATTTTTTATCACGATTCTTTTTCAAGTTGGTTTTAATATTTTGCAAGTGGCTATTCATTACAGCCAAACTAATGTCCCTATGTTAAAAACAAAGCCTTAGGTAACAAAATAAAAAAGAAAGGCATACATTTAGGCCAGTGGCGAAAATAAAATTCTTTGTCATTATTTTCTTTGTTATTAAAAAAATAAGACAAGATAAACATTACACAAATTAATATTCAAATTAAATAAATAGTGCTTTATTTTTCGGATGCACTAGGTGTATTTAGCAGTAGCATTGAAGAAAGTAATTAAATTAAACAAATATGAAATTAAAACACTACAGAGACTTCACTGAATAAATTCATTCTTATTAAAGCTACTATTAAAGTTCTCAGTCAGTGAGTGATTTTCTCCTTGTGTTTTTTTTTCTTTTACTAAAGAGATAGTTCCCTCAAAAATGAAAATGGTCTTAATTTACTCCCTCAAGATGTTTTAAACCCGAATAAGTTTCTTTCTTCTGTTGAAAATAAAAGTTATTTTGAATAATGTGGGTAACCGAACAGTTGCTGGTCCCCCTATAGTTTTATATTGGTTTTCTCCTGGAAGTTAATGGGGACCAGCAACTGTTTGGTTACCCACATTAAAAAAATCGTTCTTTTGTGTTCAGCACAAGAAAGAAATTAATACAGGTTTGTAACAACATTAGAGTGAGTAAATAATGACAGATTATTATTTTTATTTTTTTTGGTGAACTATCCCTTTAAGGACGTGCGGCAGTACTATTTATTCCTGTCGCTTTGACCAGCACGCGACGCGTTTAATATAGACGCATATTACACCAGATATTCTCTCAAATGTTTGCTTTCACTTTAGACATAGCCTGTTTATGTAAACATTGTGTGTATTTAACAGTATTAGCATAATAAGACTCAAAAGATAACTTAGTCCAGTATTCAGGCGCTGTTTGACAGGCTTCTAGTGCCTGTGATTGTCGTGGGTAATTTATGCGGTCAGGAAAGCGCACGTTAGAACAGCACATCAGCGCCTGAATTAAATGTTTAACCGGCAAGGCTTATGCAAATAATGAACTTTTGTGAATTGCAGTGTCCCGTACCTGTTCATTAACGTGTGATCATGTGTAGGCTGCGTCGCGCTGTACAGTTGAGACGGGGCGCCAGAACTGAACTGATAGAATGCACTGTAACACGATACTACGATATTTCTTCAAAAGCAGATCGTGGAGACATTTTAATCGTCCACGATTAAAAATCGTCATATCGCACACCCCTACACTTTATACACACACACACACACACATACATACATATATATATATATATATATATATAAAGACAGAGAATATTACTTGCTTTACCTGATTAGAATGCTACCTTGAAAAACAAACATTTTAATTAAATCTCACCCAACAGAGAAATCCCCCTGCCCCCCCCCCCCCCCCCCTACACAGAATTGTCATCAAACAGAGCACTAATCTTTTTTTTAAGTTACACATTCTACATTGATTAAAAAAAAAGAAACGTGTTTTTAGTCAGAGTATTATTTTATACAGAAACAAATATTTGTATTTCAGATGAGAATGAGGTTAGTGTTTAAAAATTTTAATGAAAACAAATATATTGAAATATAGCACATGAATTTTAAATTCATTCAGCTTCAATTACAAATACAATCTTACTTTTATTTAAAGCAAACTATACATTTAAAAGATGGGGGTTATATGCCTATTTTGTCATTTAAAAAAATACAAAATTGTTAAGCAAAAACACAAGGACTTAGAGACAAGGACTTGTAGGAAAAATCGCAGCCAGCCACACACACACACACACACACACACACACACACACACACACACACACACACACACACAGACACACAAAGACACAAACACAGACAACAGCCCTCCCCTCCTCACACAGACACACACCCACACACACAGAGAGAGAGAGAGAGAGAGAGAGAGAGAGAGAGAGTGAGAGAGAGAGAGAGTGAGAGTGAATTGCAGGGGAAATAAATCCATTCAAACTACAATATCTGACTTTCTGTTGCTTAGAGCGAATGACTTTAAATTAGAAAGTTGATTGGCTTGACGAGAACAATATATGTGGCAAGTTTTGTAACTGTAGGTAAAATGAGCAAAGTTATAACACACTTTATGTGTCCTTTTTTAGCCATAAAATTCATTTCCTCGCCACGGACAGACCGTTCGAGATATCAAAAATCCGTCCGGAATTTAGCATCCTCAATGTCTTGACTTCATGCACACCAAGTTTGATTGTGATTGGTTAACACATGCATTGTAATTTGATGTATTTCTCCTAGGACATTTATTAGAACCCATAATTCCCAACTTCCATTTGAACTGTCGTAAAACTTAGAGCACGAAAGTTGTTTGGCCTGATGTGATCTATAATTGTTCCGAGTTTCATATTAATTCATGCATGTGTGTTTGATTTATGGACAAATGTTCGAATCCCAGTCCAGGGGGCGCTGTCGAGCTGCCCTGCCATGACCGGTTACCAGCTTCAGCCCGGCCCTGATGGCCATGGGTTCTGACCCGTGTGCAAAGTTTCAAGAGTTTTAGAGGATGTTAAGGCCCACGAAAAAGCCAGAGAAGTCGCACACAGCAAACAGGGTTAAATTTAACCTGACAGGCACTCCTCCTCTCACTCACACACAGAGACACTGAGAGACTGGCAAAATTCTGAGATTTTCTCTACATTCAAACAAAAATATCTAACTTACTTTGGGTCCTAGCTAATGAGTGTAAATTAGAAAGTTGTCCGACTCCTGGAGTACAACATGCATAACGATTTTTGTAACTGTAGATAAAACTAACAGCCCTACTTTTGTCAAAAGGTGGCACTATTGAGCCCTCACAACGCCCGTTTCTGAAACTTTGCACATGTCTACTGGCTAATAAATGTGATGTGTCTGTCGAGTTTTATGCAATTTCAAGCGTGCTAAGAGTCCCAAAAGCATAAAAAAATAATGGTAAAGTTTTACATTATACAGATGAAGTTTGAAGCAAATCGGTTAAAAATAAGAGGGTGATTTCAAAGCATTTTGAAAGTGACACACTTCCTGCTGCCAGTTGGTGGCGCTATAACTTTGACTCACAATAGTCACTTCCTGTTTCACGTTTCTCGCCATAAATTTGTTTGCTCGCCACGGCCAAACCGTTCGAGATATCAAAAATGCCCACACAAGCTTTCATCCTCAATGTCTTGACTTCAAACTGGTCGAGTTTCGTCGAATTTGGATCAGTGCTCTAGGAGGAGTATTTCAAATACCATTGCGTGTGTTTTACAAAGAACCCTAAATAGCCGACTTCCTGTTGGGCTGGGGTAAAAAGTAAAAGTGCGAAGTATATATGAAATGATGAGATCTATATGTGTACCGAGTTTCATTTTATTACATGCAAGCGTGTTTGATTTATGGACCAAGTTTTCGGACCCCATTCAAGGGGGCGCTGTCGAGTCCCCCTGCCACGCCCGGGTACCAGCTTCAGCCCAGCTCTGATGGCCACGGGTTCTGACCCGTGTGCAAAGTTTTAAGAGTTTTCGAGCATGTTAAGGGCCCAAAAAGTGCCCGAATAGTCGTAATAAAAATAATAAATATAGCTGCGAGCAGCGATTGTGGGCCCAAGCCGGTGGCACCGCAACCCCGGTGCCTTTAGTTACCTAAAGGCACCGGGTGGCGGTACCGCCGTCTTTGGCCCTTCATCGCTGCTCGCAGCTATATTTATATATATATATATATATATATATATATATACAGCCGGTGGCACCGCCACCCTGGTGCCTTTAGGGTTATTGTGCACAAACGTAACACTGCTTTGACTGTCGAAAAGAAGTGTGCCGAAGAGCTTGCAACAGTGTGGGCTCTGCAAAAGTGCGCATCGAGGGCACATATCAACCAAAATGTATGCGTGAGCAACCTTCTGAAAACTAAAATGAAAAATGACACCCTACAGACAGTCATGGATTTAACGGACGCATTACATAAGTACACAACACTGAAAATTCATATGAAGTGTGCCATTTGGGACAGGGCCTATGATCGTGAACACAGTTCAATGTTCCCTCTAATTTTTTTCTATTTTTTCACCACCTTCGCAAAAATATTCTTTATACCGGGCCTGTACATCATATTTAGAAACAATGGTTTCAACATTCATTTGTAACTTTTAACTTGAATGTGCCATTTATATTTTAGTTGACCCTTAATGTAACGTATTGGTATTAAATCATATTTGTGAAAAACAAGCACATTTTAGGTTATCTGATATTTTTTTCCAGTGCTGTTAACTGTACAGTCTTTACCAATAAATACTGAAAAATAAATGTACAAAATCTTTTGCAGGACAGTTCAATTCTTTACAATAAAAGAATATAGTAAGAAAGAAAAGTAAGCTGTTACACTGAGATGGTTTGGGAAAACCATAAAGTATTTTTTTACAGTCAATAAATTGTGTACAGGAAGCATTAAACCATCGAAGTTAAATGATTGTTTGTTGCTTATGAATTTCCAATATTTTCTTTAGCAAGGGGTTTCAAACTTTTTAATGGCAATGAGCCCTAAACAACCCTTGTGAGGTTCTTTATTTAGCCTTAAAATATAATAAAATAGGCCTAATATAACCTAAACAATACCTTTGTTAGATTCTTTATTTAGGCTCATAATATAATACAAAAGAGGCCTAAATATATAAAAAAAACCGAATTGAAGTATTTGAAGTGATATAATATATCAGTTTAAATGCTTCAATTTGTGGACATATTATATTATTATAATATGAAAACAAACTGAAGCATTTCAATAGATCTAATAGCCAAATATTTTCAAGAAAAGTGAATATGCGAACTCTTTAATATAAATCATACCTAAAACTACACCCCCACACACAAACATCGATTTAAACTAATGATGTATTTTGACTTCACGCGGCTGGGTGTGTAATTGTTACTGTTCTGTGTCCATCAACCGTTATTTCCATCACTTTAATGGACCACACCAAAAGCATAACGACTATCTGTATAGATGTTGACTTGTTCTCCATCAGATAATTCAAAAGCTTCTGTAAGTTTTATAAGCTCAGCTACTTGTGCTGAAAATTGCCCAGAAAGAGCTCCTTTCTTTCAACAGTTCCATCAGCTTCCACTACAGTCCATCCAGTATGTTGTTTTCCATCAACATAATAACTGGATCCATCGACCCATAGCTCCGTGTCTGGATTTTCAAGAGGGATTGGATTAACAGGACCAAGACTTATCTTTTTCTACTTGTTTTACACACTCATGTGGTATTCCCTCATGTGGTTCCAGCATCATTGTTGCAGGGTTAAGAATTGTCCCTGATGATTTCCACTCTCAAATCCTTGTTCAACAAAGTTGCTTCCCATTTTGCTCTTCTTGCGTCAGTTATGGTTTTGATGTTTGTGTTGTTCAGCAGTGTCACTATACTGTGTGGAGTGTGCAATATGATAGTTTGTGCTCCTATCAAATTCTCAAACAGCATCCACTGCCCGTGTGGCACCATCGAGGGCTTGTTATACATCGTGGTTGCCCAATCATAGTGACAGGAATCTCTGTGGAAAAGTATCCAACTGGTCTTTATTGATTACCTGGTTTGACACAGTACTGCTGAATACATCTCATCTCCTACACTTGAAACAGCAATCGTCCATCGGGAAGTCCCAAAGCTGGGGCTGAAGTCAGTTTTTCTTTCATAGAAGTAAATGCTTCTTCAGCTTCTGGTGTCCAGTTAATCTGTTCCACTCCCGGCTTTCCTCCCTTGTACAGGTCAATAAGGGGGTGGTGATGCTAGCAAAATCAGGTATATACTGACTAGGGATGTCCCGATCCGATACTCAGGATCGGTATCGGCTCCGATCCAGCCATTTTTGCGGATCGGGTATCGATCAGACGAGGCAGATCCAAATCCGATATTGTGCGTATACGATTATGTTATTGTTAAGCCCCACAGAAGGCACAAAAACATTCTAAAGTACCATGACGTTTTCGTGCACTCTATTATAAGTGTTCTGAAGCCATTATGTCAGAGAGAAATTAATATATAAGTCATTAAATTCAGGATCACGTAAACGTTTTCCTCTCGCGGCTGTCAGTCATTCTCCATTCAGCACTCAAACAGCGCGTCGCGTTCGGTTACAGTAAATGATGAAACTATCTTCAAGATGATTCAATGTTTATACTATTATAACTTTATCTGTAGATTAGGGTCTAATTTTCGCATAAAACAACATTATCTTGCTGGACTTTATTGCTGTAACTTAATCGTGTTACTTTCTACAGGTGTCGGACGCTGTCGGTTAGATCACATCACTAGAGTCAGGGCACTATTTTCTTCACGCGCACAGTAACTGAAATTAAAACTGTTTTAAAGAAAAGGCTCAATAAACTATTGCATAGATAGATACTGTTTAATACACTGTCCATCAATATGTATTTCCTTTATGCTTTG
>NW_024121107.1:1705466-1764733 GCF_016745375.1 Pimephales promelas | reverse complement strand
CCTCTAACCCTAACCCACCCCTAACTCCACCCCCCTAACTCCACCCCTAGCCTTCCTGGGCGGAGCTATAAGGTCACTTCCGGGTATTTTTGGAGTGCCAATAACTCCCGACTGGAACATCGTAGAGACATCAGAGTAGACTCATTCGAAAGGTCTTCGAAAACCTTTCCAATGACGCCCTATTTATATTACTGACAACTTCCGGGGCGGAGCTATGGCACAATATATATTCGCGTATCAAAAAAATATCTCGGCCTAGGAAGGTCGCAGCGACACAAACGAGGTGTCGTTGGAAAGCACTCGCCGAGACCTTTCCAATGACACCAATCACGAGTCGTTTCGACTTTCCTACACCGAGATAATTTTTGGATACATGATTACATTTGGTCCCTAGCTCCTCCCCAAAGCTCAGAATGACACAAGTCAAGTCTGGTGTCATCTTAAAGCACTCTTTCAGACCTCACGGTTGACCCATACCATGGTTCGATACGACCTTCCTTTAGGAGATATGACCACTTCCGTTTTACACTTTGGGTGGCTATATCTCATGAACCATACATCACACAGACATGGGGCGGGGCTCATTTGAAAGGTGGGAACAAACCCTTTCGAATGATACCAATTGTATGTCGCTGGCACCTACCCTGGGCGGAGCTATAAGGTCTCCTGGCCTGGTGTGGTGTCATCCCACCTAAAAAAACACAAGTCCCACCTCCAAAAAAAAAAAAAACAAGTCCCACCCCCAAAAAAACACAAGTCCCACCCACAAAAACACAAGTCCCACCTCCAAAAAACACAAGTCCAACCCCAAAAAACACAAGTCCCACCTCCAAAAAAAAAAAAAACACAAGTCCAACCTAACAAAAAAAAAAAAAAAAAAAAAAAAAAAAACAAGTCCCACCCAAAAAAAAAAACACAAGTCCCACCCAAAAAAAAACACAAGTCCCACCTCCAAAAAACACAAGTCCAACCTTAAAAAAAAAAAAAAAAAAAAAAAAAAAACAAGTCCAACCTACAAAAAAAAAAAAAACACAAGTCCCACCCAAAAAAAACACAAGTCCCACCCAAAAAAAACACAAGTCCCACCTCCAAAAACACAAGTCCAACCTTAAAAAAAAAAAAAAAAAAAAAACACACAAGTCCAACCTACAAAAAAAAAAAAAAACACAAGTCCCACCAAAAAAAAACACAAGTCCCACCCAAAAAAAACACAAGTCCCACCTCCAAAAAAAACACAAGTCCCAACCCCAAAAACACAAGTCCCACCCACTGAAACTGTGAAAGTCAACCCTATTTGCAGTACCATATCTTGTCCCCTGGTGGCGCTAGAGATCCCAAACCACTTGCAATCGACTCCCCGCCCCCGAATTAGTATATGGGCGGAGTTTCAGCCACGTGGGCCCCCGGGAACCAGGAGAAATGGGGGGGGCTCATGAGCCCGGGGGCTCATCTTCGCATTTTACCCTACCATATCTCGGCCCCTGGTGGCGCTAGAGATTCCAAACCACTTCCAATCGACTCCCCGCCCACTAATTAGTATATGGGCGGAGTTTCAGCTCTCTAGGACCAATAATAAGGGGGGTGACAATACCAAATCTAGACACCTGGTGGCGCTAGAGATCCCAAACCACTTGCAATCGACTCCCCGCCCCCTAATTAGTATATGGGCGGAGTTTCAGCCACGTGGGCCCCCGGGAACCAGGAGAAATAGGGGGGGGGCTCATGAGCCCGGGGGCTCATCTTCGCATTTTACCCTATTACCCTAACCCTAACCCTAACCCTAACCCTAACCCTAACCCTAACCCTAACCTAACCCTAACCTCTCTTACCCCTCTTACCCCTCTTACCCCTCTTACCCCTCTTACCCCTCTTACCCCTCTTACCCCTCTTACCCCTCTTACCCTCTTACCCCTCTTACCCCTCTTACCCCTCTTACCCCTCTTACCCCTCTTACCCCTCTTACCCCTCTTACCCCTCTTACCCCTCTTACCCCTCTTACCCCTCTTACCCCTCTTACCCCTCTTACCCCTCTTACCCTCTTACCCCTCTTACCCCTCTTACCCCTCTTACCCCTCTTACCCCTCTTACCCCTCTTACCCCTCTTACCCCTCTTACCCTCTTACCCCTCTTACCCCTCTTACCCCTCTTACCCCTCTTACCCCTCTTACCCCTCTTACCCCTCTTACCCCTCTTACCCCTGCCAAAAAAAATAAAAAAAAATAAAAACTTTTAAAATAAATTTAATTTTATTATTTTTCTGAATACAAATTATTAAACTCTTTACAATAAAACAAAAATGCATTAAAAATCAACGGTATAAATAAAAGTAAAAACAAAATAAAAAAAGACCAAAAAAAACAAAAAATAAAATAATTAAAATATATTATAAGTCAATCAACAGCAAAAATAAGACATTAAAATAAAAAAACACAATTTAAAAAAAAAATTAAAAATTAAAAAAAATAAATAAATAAATAAAATAACACATTAAGTCAACCAACACTATAAATAATAAGAAATATATATATATTTTTAAAAACATTAAAAAATACATTAAGTCAATAAACAACATAAATAAAAAAAAGACATGAAAAAAAATAAAAAAAAATTGATAAATTAAAAAATAAAAAAAATATATTAAATGTCAAACAGCAAAAATAAAAATAAATAAAAAAAATAAGACACATTAAGTCAATCAACAGCATAAATACAACACATTCACATCTATACATAAGGGTAAAAAATAAAATGAGCATCAAGTTACAAGTAAACTTACAAAGGAAATAGAAATATACAAAGGAAATAGAGATATACAACAGTACTAGAAGAAATCAAAAAAAAATGAAAACCGTATTAAAGAGGCAGCGGATGATTGGCAGCTTGATGATGTGGAGCTGGAGAGAGCTGTGACCAAGGCAGGTGTTGACAGAGGGAATCATCACAGTGGAGATAATGGACAGAATAGTGAGGCAGAACATGGCAGGAAGCCCCAACAAGGTCACCAGGATGTAGGGCCATAGCACAGTTGATAAAAAGATAGGTGGACCTTTGGTAAATGGGCCAGACAGAACCCGGGGGACAACAAAAAGAGATGGAGCCATTAGAGATGAGGAGCCATTAGAGATGAGGATCTAGGCAGAGCTAACCCAAGGCAAGACCACTGCACTGCAGGACAGAGGCAGAACCAGAGGGGTTAAAGGATTAAGGCAAGACCCCCATTACAGCTTGAGAGATAACTGCCCATGGTGGAACGGGTAGGTCGACAGAGTGAAAGTTAAGTCCGGGGCTTGGCACAAAGACAGAGCATCAACACATAGGGAGAGATGGTAATCTGGAATACAAAGGTTGACCCAAGGTGCAATGAAAGATGAGCCAAAAGGCTGCAAGAAGCCAGCGGACACAGGCCCCATTAAATAGATGACATGGGTAGAGGAGGCAGGAGGAGAATCAATGAGAGGCTTCATGCTGAGTGAGAAGGACATCAGACTGGACTGTTTAAACAGCTGGAGGGACCGGCCAACACAGTATAATGGGTTTAAAAAAAAAGATTATAACCTGACAAGTACTTTAAAGTCATTTTGAAAATTTTTAAAAACTAAAAATGTAAACAAACAAAACAAAGAGCAACAAAATACAAGACAAGTTTACAACTTGCATACAAAGCTTTACAATATAAGAAGGGGCAAACAATGGCATAAAAGGTAACAGATAATGTAAGAAACAAGTTAAAACATTTATTAACAATAAAAACAATGCTTTAAAAATAAAGAACACAATTCAACCCAGAACAAAATTCAAACAGGCTGAATGAAATAGCAGCATTGGGTACAAATAAAAATGAGCAAAAGAACATAGAGATGAATCAAAGCAGAAAAAGGGCGTATAAGACAGCCACTAATGCTAACATACAGAAGACAGTCAGAATATAAACAGGTATATTTACAAAATACAGAAGACAGTCAGAATATGAACGGGTACATACATTTACAAAATACACACAGTAAAGGCAAACCTTTTATAAAGTACATTTAAATACAAAATAAAACTGTTTCAGAAAAATAGGAATGGGCATAAAACAGCACAATGGCTTACAAGACAAGGAGCATAAATTAAAGATATACGGAAAACATTCAATCATAAAAGCCAATAAAACTAAAATAGGCTTATGGAAAATGCAAAGATGGGAAGAATGCACAAATACAAAAAGGGCCATTGAGACCACGATAAGGACATAAGTGCAGAGACAAAACTAAATTTGTAATACCCTTTACGCCTTAATGCTCCTTTAATCAAACACCACAATGTATAAATATGTAAAAATCATCACTACAACAGGGCACTAAAAAGGGACTTAACTGGCAGAGGCATAAAAGGCAAACAGCAGAAATACAAACACTAAAGGGGAATATAGGAATGCAAAGGAAGAATAATCTAAGACGTGCAGCTTTTACGCTTGAGAACTTTATTTTGTTCTGTCTTAGAATAGGTTAGACAACACCATAAAGGGCACAGAACAAAAAGTTTAAATAGAAGTTAATAAATAAAATACTGTACAAAAGCGAAAAAGTAACTTTTCAAAAAGTAACTTTTCAAAAAGTAACTTTTCAAAAAGTAACTTTTCAAAAAGTAACTTTTCAAAAAGTAACTTTTCAAAAAGTAACTTTTCAAAAAGTAACTTTTCAAAAAGTAACTTTTCAAAAAGTAACTTTTCAAAAAGTAACTTTTCAAAAAGTAACTTTTCAAAAAGTAACTTTTCAAAAAGTAACTTTTCAAAAAGTAACTTTTCAAAAAGTAACTTTTCAAAAAGTAACTTTTCAAAAAGTAACTTTTCAAAAAGTAACTTTTCAAAAAGTAACTTTTCAAAAAGTAACTTTTCAAAAAGTAACTTTTCAAAAAGTAACTTTTCAAAAAGTAACTTTTCAAAAAGTAACTTTTCAAAAAGTAACTTTTCAAAAAGTAACTTTTCAAAAAGTAACTTTTCAAAAAGTAACTTTTCAAAAAGTAACTTTTCAAAAAGTAACTTTTCAAAAAGTAACTTTCAAAAAGTAACTTTCAAAAAGTAACTTTCAAAAAGTAACTTTCAAAAAGTAACTTTCAAAAAGTAACTTTCAAAAAGTAACTTTCAAAAAGTAACTTTCAAAAAGTAACTTTCAAAAAGTAACTTTCAAAAAGTAACTTTCCAAAAAGTAACTTTCCAAAAAGTAACTTTCCAAAAAGTAACTTTTCAAAAAGTAACTTTTCAAAAAGTAACTTTTCAAAAAGTAACTTTTCAAAAAGTAACTTTTCAAAAAGTAACTTTTCAAAAAGTAACTTTCAAAAAGTAACTTTCAAAAAGTAACTTTCAAAAAGTAACTTTCAAAAAGTAACTTTCAAAAAGTAACTTTCAAAAAGTAACTTTCAAAAAGTAACTTTCAAAAAGTAACTTTCAAAAAGTAACTTTCAAAAAGTAACTTTTCAAAAAGTAACTTTTCAAAAAGTAACTTTTCAAAAAGTAACTTTTCAAAAAGTAACTTTTCAAAAAGTAACTTTTCAAAAAGTAACTTTTCAAAAAGTAACTTTTCAAAAAGTAACTTTTCAAAAAGTAACTTTTCAAAAAGTAACTTTTCAAAAAGTAACTTTTCAAAAAGTAACTTTTCAAAAAGTAACTTTTCAAAAAGTAACTTTTCAAAAAGTAACTTTTCAAAAAGTAACTTTTCAAAAAGTAACTTTTCAAAAAGTAACTTTTCAAAAAGTAACTTTTCAAAAAGTAACTTTCCAAAAAGTAACTTTTCAAAAAGTAACTTTTCAAAAAGTAACTTTTCAAAAAGTAACTTTTCAAAAAGTAACTTTTCAAAAAGTAACTTTTCAAAAAGTAACTTTTCAAAAAGTAACTTTTCAAAAAGTAACTTTTCAAAAAGTAACTTTTCAAAAAGTAACTTTTCAAAAAGTAACTTTTCAAAAAGTAACTTTTCAAAAAGTAACTTTTCAAAAAGTAACTTTTCAAAAAGTAACTTTTCAAAAAGTAACTTTTCAAAAAGTAACTTTTCAAAAAGTAACTTTTCAAAAAGTAACTTTTCAAAAAGTAACTTTTCAAAAAGTAACTTTTCAAAAAGTAACTTTCCAAAAAGTAACTTTCCAAAAAGTAACTTTTCAAAAAGTAACTTTTCAAAAAGTAACTTTTCAAAAAGTAACTTTTCAAAAAGTAACTTTTCAAAAAGTAACTTTTCAAAAAGTAACTTTTCAAAAAGTAACTTTTCAAAAAGTAACTTTCCAAAAAGTAACTTTCCCACCAAAATAAAAAAATACATTAAAAGTCAAATCAAAAGCATAAATATAAAATAAAAAATAAACACATTAATTCAATCAACAGCATAAAAATAAAAAAGGAGCATTTAGTTACAACTAAACTTACAAAGGAAATAGAAATACAAAGGAAACAGAAATATACAACAGTACTAGAAGAAATCAAAAGAAATTGAAACAGTATTAAATAAGAGACAGAGGATGATTGACATTTTGATATGGAGCTTGAGAGAGCTGTGACCAAGGGAGGTGCTGACAGAGGGAATCACCACAGAGGAGATAATGGAGGGAATAGGGAGGCAGAACATGGCAGGAAGCCCCAACAAGGTCACCAGGATGTAGGGCCGTAGCACAGTCAATAAAAGGATAGGTGGACCTTTGGTAAATGGACCAAGCAGAACCCAGGGGACAACAAAATGAGATGGAGCCATTAGAGATGAGGATTTAGGCAGAGCTGAAGACCCAAGGCAAGACCACTGCACTGCAGGGCAGAGGCAGAACCACAGAGGTTGAAGGAATAAGGCAAGACCCCCGATACAGCTTGAGGGATAACTGCCCATGGTGGAACTGATAGGTCGACAGAGTGAACGTTAAGTCCGGGGCTTGGCACAAAGACAGAGGATCAACACCTAGGCGGAGCTGGTAATCTGGAATACAAAGGTTGACCCAAGGTGCAATGAAGGATGAGGCAAAAGGCTGCAAGGAGCCAGAGGACACAGGCCCCATTAACTAGATAACATGGGTAGAGGAGGCGGGAGGAGCATCAATGAGAGGCTTCATGCTGAGTGAGAAGGACATCAGACTGGACTGTTTAAACAGCTGGAGGGACCAGCCAACACAGGATAATGGGTTATAAAAAAAAGAAAAAAAAAGATTATAACCTGACAAGTACTTTACAGTAATTTTGAAAATGTTTAAAAACTAAAATGAAAAACAAAACAAAGTGCAACAAAATACAAGACAAGTTTACAACTTTCATACAAAGCTTTACAATATAAGAAGGGGCAAACAATGGCATAAAAGGTAACAGAATGTAAGAAACAAGTTAAAAGGTATTTATTAACAATAAAAACAATGCTTTAAAATAAAGATCTAAATATAAAATAAATGCAAAGACAGACAAAAGGGTCATAAAATAGAAAGTCAAATGGAACAAGATGAGAAACCATAGTTTGTCTGTCCCTTTAATTAAGATAAATACAAAATTAGTACAATGTAAATAAAACACTTAAGAAAAAAAAGTGTCTGCACGGGAGGCATCCCTATATATTGTAGCTTAAGTGACTTTGATTTGCACCTGCAGTTGATAGACTCATGAGGTGCAGGGTGAAAAATCAACCTTGGACAAGACCCACCCACTGAAGTACAACAGCTGAACACTTGAAAAGAAAGATCTCCAGTTTTCCAGAAGTTCATGAAAATAAATCAAGTACCCAGAAAACTCAACCATCCCATCGGGGAGAACAAAATTCAAACAGGCTGAATGAAATAGCAGCATCAGGCACAAATAAAAATCAGCACAAGAACATAGAGATGAATCAAAGCAGAAAAAGGGTGTAGTAAGACTGCCACTAATGCTAACATACAGAAGGCAGTCAGAATATAAACAGGCACATACATTTACAAAACACACAAACAGTAAAGGCAAACCTTTTATAAAGTACATTTAAATACAAAATACAACTGTTCCAGAAAAATAGGAATGGGCATAAAAATGGTCAATGGGACTGGGCCATAAAACAGCACAATGGCTTACAAGGCAAGGAGCATAAATTAAAGATATATGGAAAACATTCAATCATAAAAAGCCAATAAAACTAAAATAGGCTTAGGGAAAATGCAAAGACAAGAGCAGTGATGGTTCAAATGCAAAGGCAAGAGATCAAAATACAAAAGATGGGAAAAATGCACAAATACAAAAAGTGCCATTGAGACCATGATACGGACATAAGTGCAGAGACAAAATTTAAGGAGCATTAAGGCATAAAGGGTATTGCAAATTTAATCTAACACCACAAGGAAAAAAATATGTAAAAATCACTACAACAGGGCAAAAAAAGGGACTTAACTGGCAAAGGCATAAAAGGCAAACAGCAGAAATACAAACACTAAAGGGCAATAGGAATGCAAAAGGAAGAATAATCTGAGACGTGCAGCTTTTATGCTTGACAACTTTATTTTGTTCTGTCTTAGAATAGCTTAGACAAGACCATAAAGGGCACAAAACAAAGTTTAAATAGAAGTTAGTAAATAAAATACTGTACAAAAGGGGAAAAAAAAAGAGACTGATTGAAATATAGAGGGCATAAAAAATCCTAAAATAAAAAACCTAAAATGTGCTGAAATACAAAAAACAAGGTTAAACAATACAAAGTAGCAAAAGTAAGTCAAGTGGACAAAGCTGATTTAGGATGGGATGTAGAGCCAAAACACAGTCAATAAAAGGATAGGGGGGACCTTTGGTGAATGTGCCAGTTACAACTCGGTGGACAACCAACTCAGATGGAGCCATTAGAGATGGGGACCTGGGCAGAGACAAGACCACTGCACTGCAGGGCAATAACTGCCCATGGAGGACTTGATAGGTCGACAGAGTGAAAGTTAGGTTGATGCTCTGTCTTTGGCCTCAGATTACCAGCTCCGCCATAAGTCTGGGGCTTGGCACAAAGGTGGACTCAAGGTGTAAAGGGTAAAATGAAGGATGAACCAAAGGGCTGAAAGTAGCCAACAAACACAGGCCACATTAACTAAATGACACAGGTAGAGGAGGGGGGGGGGAGCAGCAGCATCAATGAGAGGCTGAGTGTGAAAGGATAGACAATCCAGTCTGATGTCCGTGTTGGCCGGTCCCTCCAGCTGTTTAATGGGAAGACAAAATAAACCAAAACAGATTATAAACCTCACAAAAACTTAAAGTAATTTTGAAAATGCAAAAAAAGGTTACGATTCACAAATGGGGTGTTCCAAATTACACAATATGGGCACAAGTAAAGTCATAAAAGAGTAGAAACACGGTTTATGGTCCATATTTGTTTCCATGTTCTGTTTAAAGCCTTTTGTTAACCTAAGTAAAAAAAAACAAAGAAATTAAAATGAAAACAAAATCAAGTGCAACAAAATACAAAAAAGTAAGTTTACAACTTCAGTACAAAGCTTTACAATATAAGAAAGGAAAACAATAGCATATAAGAAAGGCAAACAAGAACATAAAAAGCAGACAGAAAATGTTAGAAACCAGTGAAAGAAATATATTTTAAAAAATGCATTTATGGTATATTTAGGTTTTTATTTTTATTGTTTGTTATGTTATTTGAGACAAAAGGGTCATAAAATAGAAAGGGATAATAAAAGGACAAAATTGATCTTAAATGGAACAAGAGGCAAAACCATAAATACAAAAATTACATTTAGTACAATATAAATAAAAACAAAAAAAATGAAAAAAGAAAGTCTTTGTGAGTGGGATACACCCCTATATATTGTAGCTCAAGTAACTTTGATGTGCACCTGCAGTTGATAGACTGACTTGTCCAGGGTTGATTTCAACCCTTCACCTCATCAAACACAAGTCAAGATCTACAAGTCCTTTGACGAGTCCCTTGTCTTTACAAGTCCCACCCACCCAATTCCAACAATTGAACACTTAAAAAGAAACTTCATTTTCATTAACTTCTGTTAATGTGGAGAACCAAGTACCCCATGAACCCGATAGCCATACCATCAGGGGAAGAACAAAATTCAAACAGGCTGAATGAAATCGCAGCATGAAATACAAGTGACCACAACAACAGAGATGAACCAAAGCAGAAAATGGGCATGATGAGACTAATGCGAACATACAAAAGACAGTAAGAGAATAACAAGTGCATAATTATGCAAAAAGTACAGACAAACCATTTGACGCAGTTCCTTTCAATACAAAATAGAACAGGGTAAAGCCTTTTTATGCCCTGTCCCATTGACTAAGACCAGGAGCATTAATAAAAGATGGAAGACAACAAACAAAAAAAATAGGCTTAGGGAAAAAAAGGGAAAGACAAGAAAAAGGAATGAAATTAATACAAAAGATGGGAAAATGCACCGATACAAAAAGTGCCATTGTGACAATAAAAAAAAAATCTTAAATACATGAGGTTAAGGCATAAATACAACAGCAGCAGTTTCAGGACTGTGTTTTATAAAGCTGTACAAGTAATTTGCTTTATACAAGTATAAATAATAAAAGGCATTAATGTAGTGAAGATTTGCAGTGACTGTACGTACAAGAATGCCATGTTCCTTCTCAGAAAGCCCACAGTCTCTCTCTGAACAGTAACATTTAAGAAGTTGGAGATATTTAATTTCAGACCATAAAAATGCAAGACCTAAAACTACAATGCATTAAAATGACAGTACAGTTAATGCATATCTTTTTTTTTTTGTTTGTTTCAAAACATTTATGTATAGAAGAAAATGATTGCCTGTTGTATTCCCTTACATTTGTCAATGAAATACATTCAATCAACAGCATAAATACAAAACCTTAACATTTCTACAAAAGGGAAAAAAGGAGCATGAAGCACAAAAATAGGGACTTTTTACAAAAGTGTAAAAATACAAAATTTTAAAGACAATATCAAAAAAAACATAAGAAATAATGAACAAATGCCATCATTTGACAATCAAACTTAAATGAGGGATTCGAAGAGGATACTAGGACAAATCAATATAAATTATGAAAAGGAACACAAAGGCTAAAATTAAGTGGCATAAAGACACTTTTAAACTATTTTGAGAAGCACTATACAACTAAAATTGACTAAAACATAGGACAAGGGCATATTTACAAGTAGTTTAAAGGGAAAGGTAACAGAGGTATGGAAGTATTAAAAGATTAAATAAATGCAAAGAATAGCAAACCAAAAGCACAATATCATCAGTGCAAATAGACCAGAAAAAAAAAGGTCATAACACAAAATGAGTATTAAGAAGGGGGAAAGGGGCTTAAAAATGGTACAAGTGTCTAAGCCATAAATACAAAAGCAAATGTTGTCAAATCAATTTCATGGCATTAATAAATTCTCTTTTTTTAAAAGTGCTCCTGTGCTACAGAGACAATAGAAGGCATTATCCACAGAAGTCAAGACCCACACAAGTCAGGATCCACACAAGTGAAACACAAGTCAAGACCCACAAGTCAAAACACAAGTAAAGATCAACACAAGTCAAACAAGTCAAGATCCACTCAAGTCAAACACAAGTCAAGACCCACAAGTCAAGATCCACACAAGTCAAAACACAAGTCAAGACCAACAACAGTCAAACAAGTCAAGATCCACTCAAGTCAAACAAGTCAAGATGCACACAAGTCAAACCCCATCGGCATAAAATAGTCAATTGGACAGGAACATAGAACAGCATAATTACTAACAATTAAAATAGCATAAATGAAAGATGGATGGAAGACATTAAATCATAAACAAAAAACAACGGGCTTAGAAAAACAATGGGCTTAGAAAAAAATGCAAAGACAAGAGAAAGTAATAAAATAAATGCAAACGATAGGAAAATGCACAAATATAAAATTGTAAATTTTGTAAAAGTACATGTAACGGGGTGACAAAATCCAACTTTGTCCCCAACAAAGCGGAACTAATGTTCACCGTGATTGCCTCCCGCCGGACCCAAAAAAAGGAACACCGGGCTAGTTCCAGGGTAGTGCAAAAATCCCCGAAAATGGGGTTATCAGCCAAACGTCGCTGGCAGCTGTGCATGGGGAGTAAAACTTCGCGATTGGGACACGTTGCAATTACAGGAGTATAAAAGGAGGAAGTACAGACCAAACGGGGCATTGTTTGAGAAGTGCTCTCAGAGAAAGTGTGAGCCGTGGTGAAGAGGAAGTGGGGCCGGCGAACGGGCACGGTGCTGTGAGTTGGGAGAAAGAGCAGGCTGATTCAATAAGAAGGAGGTAACCATGGGACAGAAGATCATTTGTGAGAGATCATGAGTAGTCCAAATCAATTTCCATCCTCCTCTCGTGTCTGTGGGACCTCTTGATGTGAATGCCAGTTCAGAAGAAGGGCAACGGCCATATATATGAATATTTCCCACTGAGTGCTGAATTGTTGAGCTGAAGGGATGTGATGCACTGTTTGCTGTGTGAAGCGTGAACCTAAACCCCTGGATGTCCACTTCTTACCGGAGTTTTCCCATCACATTCTGACTGCATAAGAAGAGGCTAACATTGTTGTACTTCAGACCATTGAGTGTATTTATCTGGCAGTCCACTGTGAAGAGAGACACGTAGTGAACATTTAACCGACTGCTTTGCAGTGAAACCTCCAGCCGTAAGTTCTATGTCTGTCACTTAAAGAAGAGGATTACGTACCTGTATGCTCACCTGTCTGCTTTGCAGTGAAGCTTCCCCGCTGTAAGCTCCGTGTCTGTTGGCCTTGCAAGTGAATTCAAGTTTGTTTGTATAGTCCTTTCACAATACTTGTTTCAAAGCAGCTTTACAGAAAGTGCATTACAGAAAAGTACATAGAAAATTACATTTCAATAATCATGTAATATTAAGGGCATAACATATCGCCAGCATTAAGTCATCTCTCCACAGGCGTCGAGTCATCTTTCACAGGTGTTGAGTCGTCTCTTCACAGGCATCTAGTCTTCTCATTGCAGGTGTTGGGACATCTGAAGTCTCCATGAGAGGCTGGATACAAACTGGAGCTGACAAACGCCATTTTTCTCGGGACAAGCGTCCCGAGATAACAGCAGAAAACAGATGGGAGATAATTAGCATAGCTGATGTTCATAATGATTTCCATTACACAGGAGTAGATGTTAAAACACACTCACAAGCTCTCCACAACCCAACCATATGCGCCAACCCGTTTGACTAAGGCTGTCGAGCCCCACTGTCGCGGTAATGCGTTTCATTGGCAACAGTTCCGTATGGCATACCACCTACCGCAATAACACAATATCTGCCCAACCACCCATCATTCACACAGGAAAAGTAATGACTGTAAATACTATGCAACCTATACAAGTAACCTACAGACTCTTCAAGTTTTAAAGTATTAAAAGCATTCAATCTGATTCAACAGGAATAAAAGGTAAGCAGTATGTGAATGCTTGGCTAAAGAGATGCGTCTTTAGTCTAGTTTTAAACTTTGACAGCGAGTCAGAGCATCAAACCATATCGGGAAGGATATTCCAGCGTTTGAGCGTAACGAATTCAAGTTTGAGCCTAACTTTTATTTCTGGAATATTTACATTAATAAATAACTAATGTTAATTACAAGCAATTGTCTAGCAGTGTCGTTAATAATCCTTAAGCAAGAACTGACCAAAGAGAAGTCATCTGAACAAATTGTAAGTACCATTTGAATGCTTATGATTTAGGGCAGATTTGACTTACTCGACCTAACCTGAGGATAAAAAATAATAATGTTAAAGGTGTTAAAATTAAAGCGCACACACACACACACACACCGTAAAACATGGTGCCCAACGTGGGGCTTTAACTGTTCAATTCTGGCCAGTAAGTGAACAGTTAAGTGCCTTCTAAATAGCATGTGTGTGGATATGCATAAGGATTAAAAAATTTTCTTTTTTTGGAAAAAAAAAGAAAAAGATACATCACCAAATAGAAGACGACTAGACAAACTTAGTCGAAAAAAAGATACTAATCTAGAAAAGATTATTTAACACCCAAAACGGGTTAGATGTGCACATAAAAAAATGAAGGGTTGAAGGGTGATTGAAAGTCTAATAAGTCTATTCCAAAGAGGCTAAGCTATGGCAGCAAAAGCCCAGGAAAAATCCAGCATGACTTTTATACAACCATATACATGGGGTGATTCTCGTATATTAGGATGGCAAAAGATAGCCTTACAGGCAGAGACATCAGTCCAAGAGATGGAACCAGGAGAAACATTCCTTTCAAAGGAGCGACTTTGACTTACTAGTCATTAGGTGTGTAACGTCTTGGAGATGTTGTCCGACAGAACAGCCGCTCCGATTCTGCTGAGGTGAAGCATAATAGAGCCTAGGTCTCTCCCAGAACAGATTCCAATTATTTACAAAGAGCAGTTTCTGTTCATTACACAATGACATTAATCATTCAATTAGTGCAAATAATCTACTGAACCTTTCCTGTCCTTGTCTGTAAGAGGGCAGCAGTCCAGACACAATGATTGTTGCTTCAGGCGATGTGTTGCGTACCATCTCGATCAGGCTCCTGTAGTCCTTCAGAACCTCAGCCTGATGTTGTTCGCTCCCACGTTCAGAACAACAGCTCTGATGTGCTCATCAGATGTAAAATAGCCTACTGGCTAATTCTGGCACACTGTACATTTAATCATGTATCATTAGTGTGCATTGTCCCTGTTAAATAAACCTGAAATAAATAAATAAATAAATCACCGTTCAGGATCTCAGGAACCTGTGGAGCGACATCAAGAACATGAGCACCAGGAAAGCAGTGAGTGCACACCTTACCCTTACCTGAGGTAGCACGGACATGACAGACCATTGTCGTGCCAATGACCACAGCGTCGTCGCGTTCCGACTCGCGAAAAGGGGAGAAGCGGTTCCGGGTCGAGATGTCGAAGACCAGGAGGGGTGTCAGAGAGGTTCTAGCTCTGGTCCTGGCTCGTGTCTTCCGCTGTGTGATCCATGGTGTTGTGTCGGTGCCGGACTGAATGAAGCCAGAGATGATCGCGTCCTCCTGGGAAGAGAAACGCATGGAGTAGACGAAGTCGGATTTAGTTTGGACAACAAAGACTGTGATTTGAACTTTGACTTACTATTTATTAGGTGTGTGTGCAAATAAACTACTGAACCTTTCCTGTCCATGTCTGTACGTGGGAAGCGGCCCAGACACGATGATTGTTGCTTCAGGCGATGTGTTGCATACCGTCTCGATCAGGCACCTGTAGAACTTCAGAACCTCAGCCTGATGTTGTTCACTCCCACGTGCAGTACAGCAGCTCCGACAAACTGGAGTTGACGAACGCCATTTTTCTCGGGACAAGTGTCCCGAGATAACAGCAGAAAACAGATGGGAATTAATTAGCATAGCTGATGTCCATAACGATTTCCCTTACACAGGAGTAGATTCCAGAGTTTTGCAGCATAAAGAATTTAAGTTTGAGCCTAACTTTTATTTCTGGAATATTTACATTAATAAATAACTAATGCTAATTACAAGTAATGGTCTAGCAGTGTTAATAAACCTTAAGCAAGAACTGACCACAGAGAAGTCATCTGAACAATTGTAAATGCCATTTGAATGCTTATGATTTAGGGCAGATTTGACTTACTCGACCTAACCTGAGAATAATAAATAATAAGGTTAAAAGGTGTTAAGATTAAAGCACACACACCGTAAAACATGGCGCCCAACATGGGGCTTTAACTGTTCAATTCTGGCCAGTAATTGAACAGTTCAGCACCTGCTAAATAGCATGTGCGTGGATATGCTTAAGGATTATAAAAGTATTTTCTTTTTTAAAGATAAATCAATTAGAAGACGACTAATGAAACTTAGTCGAAAAAAAAAAATCTAGAAAAGATTATTTAAAGAAGACACAGAAAGGGTTAGATGTGCAAGGCTCGTTACTTCAGGCGATGTGTTGCGTACCGTCTTGACCAGGCTCCTGTAGTCCTTCAGAAACTCAGCCTGATGTCGTTCGCTCCCACGTTCAGCACAACAGCTCCGACGCGCTCATCACCGTTCAGGATCTCGGGAACCTGTGCAGCAACATCAAGAACATGAGCACCAGGAAAGCAGTGAGTGCACACCTTATCCTTACCTGAGGCAGCACGGACATGACGGATCATGGACGTGCCGATTATCACGGCGTCATCGCGTTCCGACTCGCGAAAAGGGGAGAAGCGGTTCCGGGTCGAGATCTCGAAGACCGGGAGGGGCGGCGGAGAAGTTCTAGCTCTGGTCCTGGCTCGTGTCTTCCGCTGTGTGATCCATGGTGTTGTGTCGATGCCGGACTGAATGAAGCCAGAGATGATCGCGTCCTGGGCAGAGAAACGCATGGAGTAGACGAAGTCAGAGTCAAAGAGTAACTAACCACTGACTTGTGAACATCGGCTTGTGATGTTTCAAGCGCTGACCGCAGATCAAGCAGCTCACAGGCAGAGTCGTCTCTCCACAGGCGTCACTAAATGAGTAATAGACAGTTTCAATATAAATGTTCCACACTAAGCATATCAATTAAGTTTGGACAACAAAAACTGTGATTTGGACTTTGACTTACTAGTCATGTCTAAGTGGGAAGCAGTCCAGACATGATCATAGCTTCAGGCGATGTTTTGCGTACCGTCTTGACCAGGCTCCTGTAGTCCTTCAGAACCTCAGCCTGATGTCGTTCACTCCCGAGTTCAGCATAACAGCTCCGACGCGTTCATCCCCGTTCAGGATCTCGGGAACCTGTGCAGCAACATCAAGAACATGAGCACCAAGATAGCAGTGAATGTGCACCTTATCCTTACCTGAGGTAGCACAGACATGACGGACCATGGACGTGCCCATGATCACGGTGGCGTCGCGTTCCGACTCGCGAAGAGGGGAGAAGCGGTTTGGGGTCGAGATCTCAAAGACCGGTAGGGGCGGCAGAGAAGTTCTAGTTCTGGTCCTGGCTCGTGTCTTCCGCTGTGTGATCCATGGTGTTGTGTCGATGCTGGACTGAATGAAGCCAGAGATGATCGCGTCCTTCTGGGCAAAGAAACACATGGAGTAGACGAAGTCAGAGTCAAAGAGTAACTAACCACTGACTTGTGAGCAATGGCGTGTGATGTTTCAAGCGCTGACTGCCAATCCAGCAGCTCACAGGCAGAGTCGTCTCTCCACAGGCGTCACTAAACGAGGAATAGACGCATTTTCAATATAATGTTCCACAGCAAGCATATCAATTAAGTTTGGACAACAAAAACTGTGATTTGTACTTTGACTTACTAGTCATGTCCGTAAGTGGGAAGCAGTCCAGACATGATCGTTGCGTCAGGCGATGTTTTGCGTACCGTCTCGACCAGGCTCCTGTAGTCCTTCAGAACCTCAGCCTGACGTCGTTCGCTCCCACATTCAGCACAACAACTCCGATGCGCTCGTCACCGTTCAGGATCTCGGGGAACCTGTGCAGCAACATCAAGAACATGAGCACCAAGATCGCAGTGAGTGCACACCTTACCCTTACCGGAGGTAGCACAGACATGACGGATCATGGACGTGCCCATGATCACGGTGGCGTCGCGTTCCGACTCGCGAAGAGGGGAGAAGCGGTTCCGGGTCGAGATCTCGAAGACCGGGAGGGGCGGCAGAGAGGTTCTAGCTCTGGTCCTGGCTCGTGTCTTCCGCTGTGTGATCCATGGTGTTGTGTCTGTGCCAGACTGAATGAAGCCAGAGATATCGCGTCCTCCTGGGCAGAGAAACGCATGGAGTAGACGAAGTCAGAGTCAAAGAATAACTAACCACTGACTTGTGAGCAACGGCGTGTGATGTTTCAAGCGCTGACCGCCAATCCAGCAGCTCACAGGCAGAGTCGTCTCTCCACAGGCGTCACTAAACGAGAAATAGACTCAGTTTCAATATAATGTTCCACACTAAGCATATCAATTAAGTTTGGACAAAGACTTTGATTTGGACTTTGACTTACTATTTATTAGGAGTGTGCAAATAATCTACTGAACCTTTCCTGTTCTTGTCTGTACGTGGGAAGCGGCCCAGACACGATGATCGTTGCTTCAGGCGATGTGTTGCATACCGTCTCGATCAGGCTCCTGTAGTTCCTCTTCAGAACCTCAGCCTGATGTCGTTCGCTCCCACGTTAGGCACAACAGCTCCGACGCGCTCATCACCGTTCAGGACCTCGGGAACCTGTGCAGCAACATCAAGAACATGAGCACCAGGAAAGCAGTGAGTGCGCACCTGATCCTTACCTGAGATAGCACGGACATGACGGATCATGGACGTGCCGATTATCACGGCGTCGTCGCGTTCCGACTCGCGAAGAGGGGAGAACCGTTTCCGGGTCGAGATCTCCAAGACCGGCAGGGGCGGCAGAGAGGTTCTAGCTCTGGTCCTGGCTCGTGTCTTCCGCTGTGTGATCCATGGTGTTGTGTCGATGCCGGACTGAATGAAGCCAGAGATGATCGCGTCCTTCTGGGCATAGAAAAGCATGGAGTAGACGAAGTCAGAGTCAAAGAGTTACGAACTACTGACTTGTGAACATCGGCTTGTGATGTTTCAAGCGCTGACCGCCGATCCAGCAGCTCACAGGCAGAATCGTCTCTCCACAGGCATCACTAAACGAGGAATAGACAGTTTCAATATAATATTCCATACTAAGCATATCAATTAAGTTTGGACAACAAAAACTGTGATTTGGACTTTGACTTACTGTTTATTAGGTGTGTGCAAATAATCTACTGAACCTTTCCTGTCCTTGTCTGTACGTGGGTAGCGGCCCAGACACAATGATCATTGCTTCAGGCGATGTGTTGCATACCGTCTCGATCAGGCACCTGTAGAACTTCTTCAGAACCTCAGCCTGATGTTGTTCACTCCCACGTGCAGTACAGCAGCTCCGACAAACTGGAGTTGACGAACACCATTTGTCTCGGGACAAGCGTCCCGAGATAACAGCAGAAAACAGATGGGAAATAATTAGCATAGCTAAAGTCCATAATGATTTCCCTTACACAGGAGTAGATTCCAGAGTTTTGCAGCATAAAGAATTTAAGTTTGAGCCTAACTTTTATTTCTAGAATATTTACATTAATAAATAACTAATGCTAATTACAAGTAATCGTCTAGCAGTGTTGTTAATAAACCTTAAGCAAGAACTGACCACAGAGAAGTCATCTGAACAATTGTAAATACCATTCGAATGCTTATGATTTATGGCAGATTTGACTTACTCGACCTAACCTGAGGATAATAAATAAGGTTAAAAGGTGTTAAGATTAAAGCACACACCGCAAAACATGGCATCCAACGTGGGGCTTTAACTGTTCAATTCTGGCCAGTAATTGAACAGTTCAGCGCCTGCTAAATAGCATGTGAGTGGATATGCTTAAGGATTAGAAATGTATTTTCTTTTTAAAAGATAAATCAATTAGAAGACGACTAAAGAAACTTAGTCGAAAAAAAAAAATCTAGAAAAGATTATTTAAAGAAGACACAGAAAGGGTTAGATGTGCAAGGCTCGTTACTTCAGGCGATGTATTGCGTACCGTCTCGATCAGGCTCCTGTAGTCCTTCAGAACCTCAGCCTGATGTCGTTCGCTCCCACGTTCAGCACAACAGCTCCGACGCGCTCATCACCGTTCAGGATCTCAGGAACCTGTGCATCAACATCAAGAACATGAGCACCAGGAAAGCAGTGAGTGCACACCTTATCCTTACCTGAGGTAGCACGGATATGACGGATCATGGACGTGCCCATGATCACGGTGGCGTCGCGTTCCGACTCGAAGAGGGGAGAAGCGTTTCCGGGTCGAGATCTCGAAGACCGTGAGGGGCGGCGGAGAGGTTCTAGCTCTGGTCCTGGCTCGTGTCTTCCGCTGTGTGATCCATGATGTTGTCCGTGCCGGACTGAATGAAGCCAGAGATGATCACATCCTCCTGGGCAGAGAAACGCATGGAGTAGACGAAGTCAAAGTCAAAGAGTAACAAACCACTGACTTGTGAGCATCGGCTTGTGATGTTTCAAGCGCTGACCGCCGATCCAGCAGCTCACAGGCAGAGTCGTCTCTCCACAGGCGTCACTAAACGAGGAATAGACACAGTTTCAATATAATGTTCCACACTAATCATATCAATTAAGTTTGGAAAAGAAAAACTGTGATTTGGACTTTGACTTACTAGTCATGTCTGTAAGTGGGAAGCAGTCCAGACATGATCGTTGCTTCAGGCGATGTGTTGCATACCGTCTCGACCAGGCTCCTGTAGTCCTTCAGAACCTCAGCCTGATGTCGTTCGCTCCCACGTTCAGCACAACAGCTCCAACGCGCTCATCACCGTTCAGGATCTCGGGAACCTGTGCAGCGACATCAAGAACATGAGCACCAGGAAAGCAGTGAGTGCACACCTTACCCTTACCTGAGGTAGCACGAACATGACGGATCATGGACGTGCTGCTTATCAAGGCGTCATCGCATTCCAACTCGCGAAGAGGGGAGAAGCGTTTCCGGGTCGAGATCTCGAAGACCGGGAGGGGCGACGGAGAGGTTCTTGCTCTGGTCCTGGCTCGTGTCTTCCGCTGTGTGATCCATGGTGTTGTGTCGTTGCCGGACTGAATGAAGCCAGAGATGATCGCGTCCTCCTGGGCAGAGAAACGCATGGAGTAGACGTAGTCAGAGTCAAAGAGTAACTAACCACTGACTTGTGAGCATCGGCGTGTGATGTTTCAAGCGCTGACCGCCAATCCAGCAGCTCATAGGCAGAGTCTTTTCTCCACAGGCAGAGTCGTCTCTCCACAGGAGTCACTAAACGAGGAATAGACACAGTTTCAATATAATGTTCCACACTAAGCATATCAATTAAGTTTGGACAACAAAGATTGTGATTTGGACTTTGACTTACTATTTATTAGGTGTGTGCAAATAATCTACTGAACCTTTCCTGTCCTTGTCTGTACGTGGGAAGCGGCCCAGACACGATGATCGTTGCTTCAGGCGATGTGTTGCATACCGTCTCGATCAGGCTCCTGTAGAACTTCTTCAAAACCTCAGGCTGATGTCGTTCACTCCCGCGTGCAGTACAACAGCTCCGAAAAACTGGAGTTGACGATTGCCATTTTTCTCGGGACAAGTGTCCCGAGATAACAGCAGAAAACAGATGGGAAATAATTAGCATAGCTGATGTCCATAACGATTTCCCTTACACAGGAGTAGATTCCAGAGTTTTGCAGCATAAAGAATTTAAGTTTGAGCCTAACTTTTATTTCTGGAATATTTACATTAATAAATAACTAATGCTAATTAGTTGTAATTGTCTAACAGTGTTAATAAACCTTAAGCAAGAACTGACCACAGAGAAGTCATCTGAACAATTGTAAATACCATTCAAATGATTATGATTTAGGGCAGATTTGACTTACTCGACCTAACCTGAGGATAATAAATAATAAGGTTAAAAGGTGTTAAGATTAAAGCACACACTCCGTAAAACATGGCGCCCAACGTGGGGCTTTAACTGTTCAATTCTGGCCAGTAATTGAACAGTTCTGCGCCTGCTAAATAGTGTGTGCATGGATATGCTTAAGGATTAGAAATTTATTTTCTTTTAAAAAAAAAAAGAAAAGGAAAAAGATAATCAATTAGAAGACGACTAGTGAAAAAAAAAATCTAGAAAAGATTTAAAGAAGACCCAGAAAGGGTTAGATGTGCACATAACAAATAAGTTAAGAGTGAAGGAAAGACTAATAAGTCTATACAAAAGAGGCTAAGCTATGGCAACAAAAGAGGCTAAGCTATGGCAGCAAAAGCCCAGGAAAAAAAAAAAGGCAACACTTTTATACAAGCATATACATGGGGTGATTCTCATGTATTAGTATGGCAAAAGATAGCCTTACAGGCAGAGACAGTCCAAGAGAAACACTCCTTTCACTTACTAGTCATCTGGTGTGTAACGTCTTGGAGATGTCCGACAGAACAGCCGCTCCGATTCTGCTGGGGTGAAGGCCATCAACACAATACAGCCTAAGTCTCTCCTAGAACTAGGGTGACCACCCGTCCCGCGTAGCGCGTGCGCGCACAGCGTTTGAAGCCCAATTCATGCGTCCCGCAAATTGAGAGCGCGTCACGCATAATCAATGCTTGCTCAAAAAAAGTCGGTCACTCTTTATCCTCGAGACGCAGGCAGCCAAACGTTGTGCCTGAACACGTTCACGTTCATGAACTTGTTCATATTTTGGGTGAACTGAACGTATTGTTTAACTGCCTGTCTTGATGAACGTGTGAACTCGTTCATTCTGGTGTCTCTGAACGCACGCTCTCTCAGTTTAACTTCATTCAATGGGGTGCCAGATTTCTATAGAGCCTTCCAGGCGAACACCCTGCTAAAACTTACCGTAAACAGGGCTCAATATGTAGCGAAAAAACACCCAATCTGGCAACACAAGCCACAGTGTCGCACCGCGGCCGCCGTCGACAAAGGCGTCGTATGATAATTTAAACGGATTTTATAACGAGGTCGGTGAAGATGGGAAAAATCTTACATTTCTGTGCAAACTTGAACTTAACTAGTTCATTTTAAAATGTATGAACTGAACTTTGAACTAGTTCATGTAGAAAGTGAACTTCATCAAGACTGGTTGCCACTCCCACGTGACTTGCTGACTAGGTTGAGGTCAACTTTTTCATTGTTGTCATGACAGCGCAGCTTCTCATTCCGTGAACCTCTGGAGTTGTGAGTTTAGACTTTTTTTCGACTTTTTTTAAACTGTTCATGTGGTGTTGAGCAACTATAATTCCTGTTAATCCTATAATTTTATACTTTTATTGATTTAAAGTGAATTAATTGTAATAAAAAATAAATAAAATTAAATAGCTAAAGTAAATCGTAAGTGGAAGTGCTGTCAATTCATTGAATGTTCAAAATATTCATCTTTATTTAGAAAACAAATACACATTGGTTGGCCTATTAATGAGAATATATCAGCAATTACACATGTTTAGGGAATAGGGCATTATTAATGCATGTGCTAAGGTATGTGCTTTTTTTTAACAATTATTCATGTACAAACAGTAAGGCAATAGTAACAATTCTAGATATGGGTAAACCACTATCAGAGTCTGCCCGTGGGGTGGGGGCACCGCCGCGCCAAGCAGTGTCCCACATTGTCCCTCAGAAACATACCCCTTGTCCCCCCTTGGGCTTATTAGCAGGTGGTCACCCTACCTAGAACAGATTCCAATTATTTACAAAGAGCAGTTTCTGTTCATTACACAATGACATTAACCATTCATTTAGTGCAAATAATCGACTTAACCTTTTCTGTCCTTGTCTGTACGTGGGAAGCGGTCCAGACACGATGATCGAGACGATACGAAACACATCGCCTGAAGCAACGATCAGGCTCCTGTAGTCCTTCAGAACCTCAGGCTGATGTCGTTCGCTCCCACGTTCAGCACAACAGCTCTGACGCGCTCATCACCGTTCAGGATCTCGGGAACCTGTGCAGCGACATCAAGAACACAAGCACCAGGAAAGCTGTGAGTGCCCACCTTACCCTTACCTGAGGTAGCACAGCCATGACAGACAATGGACGTGCCGATGATCACGGCGTCGTCACGTTCCGACTCGTGAAGCGGTCCCAGGTGGAGATCTCGAAGACCGGGAGCGGCGGCAGAGAAGTTCTAGCTCTGGTCCTGGCTCGTGTCTTCCGCTGTGTGATCCATGGTGTTGTGTCCGTGCCGGAGTGAATAAAGCCAGAGATGACCACATCCTCCTGGGCAGAGAAACGCATGGAGTAGACGAAATCAGAGTCAAAGAGAAACAAACCACTGACTTGAGCATCGGCGTGTGATGTTTGAAGCGCTGACCCCCGATCCAGCAGCTCACAGGCAGAATAGTCTCTCCACAGGCGTCACTAAACGAGAAACAGACACAGTTTCAATATAATGATCCACACCAAGCATATCAATTAAGTATGGACAACAAAAACTGTGATTTGGACTTTGACTTAGTCATTAGGTGTGTAACGTCTTGGAGATGTTGTCCGACAGAACAGCCACTCCGATTCTGCTGGGGTGAAGACCATCAGCACGATACAGCCTAGATCTCTCCTAGAACAGATTCCAATTATTTACAAAGAGCAGTTTCTCTTCATTACACAATGACATTAACCATTCATTTAGTGCAAATAATCTACTAAACCTTTCCAGTCCTTGTCTGTACGTGTGAAGCGGACCAGACACGATGATCGATGCTTCAGGCGATGTGTTGCGTACCGTCTCGATCAGGCTCCTGTAGTCCTTCAGAACCTCAGCCTTATGTCGTTCGCTCTCACGTTCAGCACAACAGCTCCGACGCGCTCATCACCGTTCAGGATCTCAGGAACCTGTGCAGCAACATCAAGAACATGAGCACCAGGAAAGCAGTGAGTGCGCACCTTACCGTAGCACGGACATGACGGACCATGGACGTGCCGATGATCACGGTGTCGTCGCGTTCCGACTCGTGAAGAGGGGAGAAGGTTCCAGGTGGAGATCTCGAAGACCGGGAGGGGTGGCGGAGAGGTTCTAGCTCTGGTCCTGGCTCGTGTCTTCCGCTGTGTGATAATGGTCCATGGTGTTGTGTCGGTGCCAGAGTGAATGAAGCCAGAGATGATCGAGTCCTCCTGGGCATAGAAACGCATGGAGTAGACGAAGTCAGTCAAAGAGTAACCAACCACTGGCTTGTGAGCATCGGCACGTAATGTTTCAAGCGCTGACCGCCGATCCAGCAGCTCACAGCACCCAGGCATCAAGTCATCTCTCCACAGGCGTCGAGTCGTATCTCCACAGGCGTCACTAAACAAGGAATAGACAGTTTCAATATCATGTTCCACACTAAGCATATCATTTAAGTTTGGACAACAAAGATTGTGATTTGGACTTTGATTTACTAGTCATTAGGTGTGAAACGTCTTGGAGATGTCCAACAGAACAGCCGCTCCGATTCTGCTGGGGTGAAGGCCATCAGCACGATACAGCCAAGGTCTCTCCTAGAACAGATTCCAATTATTTACAAAGAGCAGTTTGTTCATTACACAATGACATTAACCATTCATTTAGTGCAAATAATCGACTTAACCTTTCCTGTCCTTGTCTGTACGAGGGCAGCGGTCCAGACACGATGATCGTTGCTTCAGGCGATGTGCTGCGTACCGTCTCGATCAGGCTCCTGTAGTCGTTCAGAACCTCCGTCTGCCGCAGCCTGATGTCGTTCGCTCCCGCGTGCAGTAAAACAGCTCCAAAAAACTGGAGTTGACGAACGCCATTTCTCGGGACAAGCGTCCCGAGATAACAGCAGAAAACAGATGGGAAATAATTAGCATAGCTGATGTCCATAATGATTTCCCTTACACAGGAGTAGATTCCACAGTTGGAGCATAAAGAATTTAAGTTTGAGCCTAACTTTTCTTTCTGGAATATCTACATTAATAAATAACTAATGCTAATTACAAGTAATCGTCTAGCAGTGTTGTTAATAAACCTTAAGCAAGAACTGACCACAGAGAAGTCATCTGAACAATTGCAAGTACCATTCAAATGCTTATGATTTAGGGCAGATTTGACTTACTCGACCTAACCTGAGGATAATAAATAATAAGGTTAAAAGGTGTTGAGATTAAAGCACACCATAACATGGCGCCCAACGTGGGGCTTTAACTGTTCAATTCTGGCCAGTAATTGAACAGTTAACGCCTGCTAAATAGTGTGTGCGTGGATATGCTTAAGGATTAGAAATTTATTTTCTTTTTAAAAAAAAAGAAAAAAGATCAATTAGAAGACGACTAGTGAAACTTAGTCGGGAAAAAAAAAAAATCTAGAAACGATTATTTAAAGAAGACCCAGAAAGGGTTAGATGTGCACATAACAAATAAGTTAAAGAGTGAAGGAAAGACTAATACATCTATACAAAAGAGGCTAAGCTATGGCAACAAAAGCCCAGGAAAAAAAAAAAAAAAAAACAAACAACACTTTTATACAAGCATATACATGGAGTGATTCTGGTGTATAAGGATGGCAAAACATAGCCTTACAGGCAGAGACAGTCTAAGAGAAACACTCCTTTCAAAGGAGCGACTTTGACTTACTAGTCATCTGGTCTGTAACGTCTTGGAGATGTCTGACAGAACAGCTGCTTCAATTCTGCTGGGGTTAGGTTTGTCAGCACGATACAGAATAGATCTCTCCTAGAACAGATTCCAATTATTTACAAAGAGCAGTTTCTGTTCATTACACAATGATATTAACCATTCATTTAGTGCAAATAATCTACTGAACCTTTCCGGTCCTTGTCTGTACATGGGAAGCGGTCCAGAGACGATGATCGTTGCTTCAGACGATGTGTTGCGTACCGTCTCGACCAGGCTCCTGTAGTCCTTCAGAACCTCAGGCTGATGTTGTTCGCTCTCACGTTCAGCACAACAGCTCCGACATGCTCATCAACGTTCAGGATCTCAGGAACCTGTGCAGCGACATCAAGAACATGAGCACCAGGAAAGCAGTGAGTGCGCACCTTACCCTTACCTGAGGTAGCACGGCCATGACGGACCATGGACGTGCCGATGATCACGGCGTCGTCGCGTTCCGACTCGCGAAGAGGGGAGAAGCGGTTCCGGGTTGAGATCTCGAAGACCGGGAGGGGCGGCGGAGAGGTTCTAGCTCTGGTCCTGGCTCGTGTCTTCCGCTGTGTGATCCATGGTGTTGTGTCGATGCCGGAGTAAATGAAGCCAGAGATGATCGCGTCCTCCTGGGCAGAGAAACGCATGGAGTAGACAAAGTCAGAGTCAAAGAGTTACCAACCACTGACTTGTGAGCATAGACGTGTAATGTTTCAAGCGCTGGCCCCCGATCCAGCAGCTCGGCTTGCTTCTCCAGCAGACCACGGATCTGTTTCTCCACGTATTCCTGCTCCTGCTTCACCGAGAACAGCTTGAATGTGTCCTCACCTGCACTCAGAGGTAACATTAGACACGCATCTGATGTGTTCGCCATTATAACAGATGAAAAGTAAATTAGTAGTGATACAATGATCACAACTAATTTAGGACTGAAATGCCGGGTATAACCCGTATCCTTTCAGTGAAACGGGTGTAAAAGGAGACGGACGATGGGCAAGACGCCACACGTGAAATGCTAGCGGGCTAAAGGCTAGTAGGCGAGATTCTGAAAATTGGATCCAAGTAGCGATATCAAAGCAATCCAATTGTTTTTTTATGAGGAATAGTATTGAAGATAAGATCACATGTTATAAAAATAGAAAGTGTTTGTTTATAAATGAGTGGTGAAGAAGAAAATCAAGGAGCGACTTTGACTTACTAGTCATCTGGTGTGTAACGTCTTGGAGATGTTGTCCGACAGAACAGCCGCTCCGATTCTGCTGGGGTTAAGTCTATCAGCACGGTACAGCCTAGATCTCTCCCAGAACAGATTCCAATTATTTACAAAGCAGTTCCACAATAATATCCACAATGACATTAACCATTCATTTAGTGCAGATGGTCGACTGAACCCTTCCTGTCCTTGTCGGCACGTGGGAAGCGGTCCAGACACGATGATTGTTGCTTCAGGCGATGTGCTGTGTACAGTCTCGCTCAGGCTCCTGTAGTCCTTCAAAACCTCAGTCTGCCACAGCCTGATGTCGTTCGCTCCCGGGTGCAGCACAACAGCTCCAACAAACGCCATTGTTCTCGGGACAAGTGCCCAAAGATGACAGCAGAAAACAGATGGGAAATAATTAGCATAGCTGATGTTCATAATGATTTCCATTACACAGGAGTAGATGTTAAACCACAACCTCACAAACTCTCCACAACCCAACCATACGCGCCAACCCGTTTGACTAAGGCTGTCGAGCCCCACTGTCGCGGTTATGCGTTTCAGTGGTAATGTTTCCGTATGGCATACCACCTACCGCAATAACACAATATCTGCCCAACCACCCATCATTCACACAATACACACAGGAAAGTAATGACTGTAAATACTACGCAACCTATACAAGTAACCTACAGACTCTCCAAGTTTTATAGTATTAAATGCATTCGATCGGATTCAGAGGAATAAAAGGTAAGCAGTATGTGAATGCTTGGCTAAAGAGATGCGTCTTTAGTCTAGTTTTACACTGTGACAGCAAGCTAGAGCGTCGAACCATAGCGGGAAGGCTAGTCCAGAGTTTGAGCATAAAGAATTTAAGTTTGAGCCCAACTTTTATTTCTGGAATATTTACATTAATAAATAACTAATGCTAATTACAAGTAATTTTCTAGCAGTGTTGTTAATAAACCCAAGAACTGACCACAGAGAAGTCATCTGAACAAATTGTAAGTACCATTCAAATGCTTATTTCAGGGCAGATTTGACTTACTCGTAACCTGAGGATAATAAATAATAAGGTTAAATGTGTTAAGATTAAAGCACACACTGTAAAACATGACGCCTAACGTGGGGCTTTAACTGTTCAATTCTGGCCAGTAATTGAACAGTTAACTGCCTGCTAAATAGCATGCGCGTGGATATGCTTAAGGACTAGAAATTTATTTTCTTTTTTTTTTTTTAAAAGATAAATCACCAAATAGAAGACGACTAGAGAAACTTATTGGGAAAAAATAATAATCTGGAAAAGATTTAAATCGAAAGACGACCCAGAAAGGGTTAGATGTGCACATAAGAAATAAGTTAAAGAGTGAAGGAAAGACTCGATTCTGCTGGGGTTAAGTCTATCAGCACAATACAACCTAGATCTCTCCCAGAACGGATTCCAATTATTTACAAAGAGCCGTTTCTGTCCATTACACAATAACATCAACCATTCATTTAGTGCAGATAGTCTACTGAACCTTTCCTGTCCTTGTCTGTACGTGGGAAGCGGTCCAGACACGATGATCGTTGCTTCAGGTGATGTGTTGCGTACTGTCTCGATCAGGCTCCTGTAGTCCTTCAGAACCTCCGTCTGCCACAGCCTGATGTCGTTCGCTCCCGCGTGCAGTACAACAGCTCCGACGCACTCGTCATTGTTCAGGATCTCGGGAACCTGTGCAACAACATCAAGAACATGACTAACAGGAAAGCAAGAAGTAAAGAAGAAAATCAAGGATTGATGAATCAATTGAACGGAGCTACAAACACACACACACAAAAAAAACTAAGTAACCACGGGACAGAAGATCATTTGTGAGAGATTGTGAGTAGTCCAGCCTCCTCTCTTGTGTCTGTGGGACTTCTTGGTGTGAATGCCAGTTCAGAAGACGGGAGACAGCCATATATATGTGTATTTCCCACTGAGTGCTGAATTGTTGAGATGAAGTGATGTGATGCACTGTTTGCTGTGTGAACCTAAACCCGCTGGATGCCTATTTCTTACCTGAGTTTATCACATTCTGACTGCATAAGAAGAGGCTAACACTGTTGTACCCCACAGACCGTAGAGTGTATATATCTGGCAGCCCACTGTGAAGAGAGACACGCAGTGAACACTTAACCGACTGCTTTGCAGTGAAACCTCCAGCCGCAAGTTCTCTGTCTGTCACTTGAAGAGGATTACGTGTCCGTACAAAAAAAAAAAAGGTTTAAAGACTGTATGAAAAACCTAACTTGAAGAACTAATATATATATATATATATATATATATATATATATATATATATATATATATATATATATATATATATATATATATATGCAAAGGAACATAAGTGCTGTAAAAAAAGACAACCATAAATTTAAACAAATGGCACATTGAAAAGGAAAAAATAAGGTGGCATAAAGACACTTTGAAACCATTCTAAGTAGTAACTAAAATTGACTAAAACAAATAGGACAAATGCATAAATACAAGTAGTTTAAAGGGGAAAGAGAAGAGTTTTGGAAGTATTACTAGATTAAATAAAGGCAAATAATGGCAAACTTGCAGATTACGATCCACATTCACACATAGTAGCCTACACAGACATTAACAAGAACAAATTTCAATACCGATTTAGAAAATAATTATAATAACAAATAAAAGATTAACACAGAGCTCCAAAATTTCACATTGACAATGGACTCACAACTAACACTTTTCACACACACACTCACGCCCATTATCTCACACAGAGAAAAATCAAAGCAAAGACGACACCAAACAGACTGGACAGAGAAGATTACTTTTGATTTGGAACAAATTCTCAGCTCTCAGATTGTTAATTTTATTATGAAATTCAAACAATAAATATCGCGGTTTTAAATGTGTCCGATCACTGTAGCAGTTCAAGCGGCATGTGAACAGATCAAATCGCTTTAAACACACTAATGATCAATAGGTGCGCGTTAAAATACAGTAACTTACTGAAATCTATGCCTCATACACACTGTAATGTCGACCAATCAGTGTTTTTCAACTGCGGATAAAAGGTCAATAACAGCCGGAGTGACCACAGTCACATAACGTTACATTTACCTCAAGAAAGACATTTAATGACCATAGCACACAAGTATACCTGCTCTCTCAAACCCCTCCAAGGTTTAGTGAAGTTGGTAGAGAGAGGTGGTGTCACTTTGTTCTTTGATCAAATCCAGGTCTACATTTGATTCAATCGTCATACTTGGCTCGTCTTGGGATTGACCAAGTCAGGTTTGGGACTTCTGTAAAACAATGAGGTGTGAGAAAGTGCATTAACAAGACATTAAAAATAAATGGGTGCTCAAAAAAAAACCTCAAGTGCCTGACCTGCATCCTTGCTCAGACCACCTCCACACACTCACACAGGACTCATAGGACCGGCTGAAACTTCAGCATCAGAGGTAGAGAACAGACGAGGGAACTAGGAGACAACATCTTTGTGAAAGCTCAGAGGATAAATAACTCAGGTAAGCAGACCGGTGCATAATCCACATTAAACCAGACAAAGTGTCTGAGGTGTGTTTAAATACTGTGGTGATGAGTGTCCTGATCAGGTGCAGGTGAGGATGATGGATGGGTAATTAAGTGCAGGTGAGGAGCAGGAGGAATTCTGGGAATTGCAGTTTTGAGTGACATATAAACTTGTCTTGCCTTGATATGGCTGGACCATGGCTTTATTCTAAACCACATACTCATTGGGTAGATACTTATTTCCAATTAACTTGACGAGTGCTAAAAGTGTAGGTACTTTATAGCCTGATATGATATCTGGACATCTGCCATGTTGATGTTATCCCAAGCACAAAAACTTAAAAGATATGAGCGACAGATTTAATTCATGTATCTGTAAAATATTTTGATATTGATGAAACTTGCTCTTGTGAAACTTTGTGGTTTTGTTGAAGAATCAAGTGTCCATTTATTTTGTGATTGTACCATAACCACTACATTTATGGTTATTTTAAGTTCTTATATTTTTAACCCTACTAATGTGACACACAGTGTTATCTTTAAATATTTAGAGACAAAACCCTTTCAAATAAATTAAAATAATTATATATATATATATAGGAAATGCCATTAATATAAAACTTTGCACATTGTGTTATATATAGCTCTTGTCTGTAGTTTTCCTTCCATAGAACGTTTATTATTATTTAACCCCTTGAGTTCTCCTTGTCCGGACTCTGTTGAGTTCCTCCACACTCCTCAGCGTTGGACATGGCGGAGCGTCTGGTGCTCGGCCTATCACTCGTCAGCAGTGTGGATCCTGTGTTAGGCTGGGTCTATATGTTGCGATCCCTACGGTGATCCCATATGTGTATTCTTCCACGGTACAGCTCCCTGTGGCGAGTCTGTGTCTTTCGCTGTCATTCTGCCATTACTGTTCGGTGTTCCCAATGTTATCCAAGTCTAACTGAGTGGGTCTTGTGGAACAGCAGTGAATTCTTGGCCTAAGCCTCTTCTGCTAAAAATGTCAGGAGGATCACGAGGCTTTTGTCTAGGCACTGGAAGGCAGCAGCTTTAGTGGCATCTACGTCCGTATTTAAACCCGCGCCGCCGGGTGGAGTGTGAGATGCATATCTCGTACGCCAATGTTCATTGGCTTGTTTTAAAAAAGGCTGCCTAGCGTGATCCCATTCCAGTCGACGTCAACTACATCCTCTGTTCCCTCCTTTTCAAGGGATACGCATACGCAACCAGGACGTTACCTATATGCCTATTTAAGTACAAACAGCGACTTTCGCTGTGACTAACACTGTCAAAAATAGCCCTATTTTTTGGTTTGATATTTATGTTAGAATTTCCTGTATACATTTTGTTTGAATATTCTGTCTTTAAAGATTTTCTCATGAAAATGCCGTGTAAAAAAGGCACGCTTGAAGTTACGATTCATGGCAGATTTTGGGCTCTCCATGGCTCTCTCATGGCTGTGGAAACCAGTTCACTTTGTTAACAGGACCATATATATATAGCATATATATATATATATATATATATATATATATATATATATATATATATATTAAATAGTTGTTTTTCTCCTAGTTATTTATTTTTGGACATACAATTTTAACTGCTAGAGGTTTACAGTGTATTGTTTTTAAAAGTGTTATTAAACAGCATAGATGTTGAAAACAAAGTCACAAAAAAATTGAAAACAGTCACATAATAAAAATCATGCGATTGTCATTATAGATTATCCCTCACTCATCATTTATCTCAGGGAACAGAGTTAAGTATTCTGATGATGGTTCAAATATTAGTATAAGATGACGTACTGATATAGCCGGAGGCGCAAAACGTTCTGTTTACAAGCAGTACGTCATCTTATACGGTAGGGGGCGGTAAAACTCCTAAGCGGTGAGCAGCCGGTAACAAAAAGTAGTCGAAGAAGAACGGTCTCGTCTCAGTTCTCGCGCATGCGCCCATAAGGAAGTAATGGAAAGTCGAATAAAGTCGTTATTTACGTTTTTTTTTCGCACAAAAAGTAGTCTCGTCGCTTGATAAAGTTATAGTTGAGCCACTGTAGGCACATGGGATATTTAAACCTTTTCTTTTAATGACTTTCTGGGCCGTCAAGAGGCAGTCCCTCAGGCTGTCTATGGAAGAGTGATCCAGCCCTCAGATTCAATCAAAAATATCTTTATTTGTGTTCCGAAGATGAACGAAGGTCTTACGGGGTTGGTACAGCATGGGGGTGAGTAATTAATGACTTAATTTTCATTTTTGGGTGAACTAACCCTTTAAACTGGAAACAAACCTGACTAAAACAAGGCTTCTGGTCATTCCTAGGATATCGAAGTCCAGTAAAGGAGGGAGGGCGTTCTCGCATTTAGCTCCAAAACTCTGGAATGGCCTTCCCGATACGGTCCGAGCCTCTGACTCGCTGACACAGTTCAAAACTAGATTAAAGACGCATCTCTTTAGTCAAGCATTCACATAATGCTTACCTTCTAGTCCTCTGTTATGCCATACGGAACCGTTTGCCACTGAAACTGCTTAACGCACCAGTGGGGCTCGACAGCCTTTTAGACAAACGGGTCGGCGCGTATGGTTGGGTTGCGGAGAGTTCGGGTTACGGAGAGTTTGTGAGTTATAACGGAAATCATTATGAACATCAGCTATGCTAATTATTTCCCATCTGCCTTTCTGCTGTTATCTCGGGACGCTTGTCCCGAGAAAAATGGCGTTCGTCAGGTCCAGTTTTGTGTCCAGCCTCTCACGGGGATTTCGGATGCCCCAACGCCTGTGATGAGACGACTCAACGCCTGCGATATGTTATGGCGCCGTTTGATTCATAAACAATATTTATATTTAATATTTATATTTAAACAATATGAATGTAAGCCAGAAGAGAACTGGCCCCCGACTGAGCCTGGGTTCTCCCAAGGTTTTTTCTCCATCCAATCTGATGGAGTTTGGTTCCTTGCCACTGTCGCCTTGCTTTTGGCTTGCTTTGAGCTTGCTCAGTTGGGGTTATTTAGTGTTTAGCAATGTTGTTGATCTGTGTTGTGCTACTTTCATGTTATCAGTGTGAAGCTGCTTTGATACAATCTGTATTGTGAAAAGCGCTATATAAATAAATGTGACTTGACTTAAAACAACAGAACTTATAATGCAATCTAACCCAAGAGGGGGCAGTAACATCCTCTTTAATCCATCTCCGTTGCGGAGCCCCCAAAATAAAATGCACCCTTTTTGAAAATAACTCCACACAGCTGACATGATAATTGCGGACAGGTCTCACCTCAGTCAGTCACGTTCAAGCTTCCGTTCACGTGACGCCAGGGTTGCCAAGTCTGCGCTCCTCTCCCACCCCGAAACGCTTAGCTATTTTTTAAGAAGCAATTGGCTGGTTTTGTTGTGAAAATCTGGCAACCCTGTGTGGCGCATGTTGCTCATCTCTCCTTACGGCGTTTTTTTTCAGGTGTTGTTAAGCATGTGTATGACAGTTTAGGACTAAGATCCGTGATCGTATTATACTCCGGCGATTCATACAATATCCAGTGATTTTGGCCCGTATCCGACTAATACCTATACTGAATGTCGGATCGGCGCACCCCTAATTTTAACTGTGGTTATTCTACTAAGGTGCACAATAAAGTCTAATGAATAATTAAACAACTTTTTTAAAATTCTGATTGGATAATTATCAAGATCGAGGCCAAGTCTTGTGTATACTATTTCAGCCCATTCTCATCCCAAGGCATCATATAGACCATTTCACAAGATGTAAACAACACTGGTCCAGAAGCACTTCCTGTTTCAGTTTGTAACTGTTTTCTTTATTTCACATGTAAAGAAAACATCTTAAAGATGTTTGTTTAACTTTTTGATTCAGTTTTAAATGTTCTGTTGGTTGTATTTTATCCCAGCTTTTATGTAGTGTTAAAGGGGTGATGAACTGAGAAATCAAATTTTCCTTGAGCTTTTGACATCTAAGAGGTCATCATATTATAAGAATATCCTGTAAGTTTCAGAACTGAAAACGTCCTTGTTAGTCCAATAAAAGCTTTTATTGACACAGCCTCTAAAAACGACTCGTTTTTAAAAGTGGGGAACTATGACGACAAAGAGGATAAAACCCCACCCCCACAGAAGATGATCAACGCCTGCTTCACCACGGCACGTTTAGCCCCGCCCACCGATTCGCGCATTACACACATCATACATGTTCATGTTTACCTCGTGAAGACAAACTGGATCGCTACCGAGCAATACAGAATATTGTGCAGTGCCTGGTTGTGCAAGACAGTCGCTGCATAAGCTTCCTGTGGATTCCAATAGGACTGCATGGATAACATTTATTTTTAATGACGTTCCAGCTGATGAGGTAAAACATCGTCGTCTGTTCGCTTCATTTCACTGAGGATTGTTTTGTCAACAAGACTGGATTTGCAGACCGATTAAGAGTAAAGAACGGTGCTGTGCCGTCTATATTGGATCTGACAGGAATATTGTGCAACACACGGACTCTGGGTCGAACATGTATGGGTGAATCCGGTTGCCATTTGACAACATAGGACGTTTTCCCCCACATACACCGACGGGTGAGTTAAACTCATTATAATATGCAAAACTGTTCTCCACTCACAGCAGTGGGTGTTTACTTCCAAGTCTTCAGTGCGACACGCCCATAAAAACCGACTGTTTTTTTAGGTAGGCTCACAACCAGGGTACAAAATAGCCTATTACTTATTCATTTTGATGTTTTTGAATGCAAAAACTAAGCGAACGTTATAAGTTGACCTCAGACAACAATATAATAACATTTAAAAAGCCAGTTCATGACCCCTTTAAAAAACTGAAACAGGAAGTGCTTCTGGACCAGTGTTGTTTACATCTTGTGAAATGGTCTATAGGACGCTTTTGCCAAAGCATAGACATCCAACGCCCATGGCACCCTTTAGTCAATATGAGAAGCAGATATATATGGGGCAGAAGGCGCCTGCTAGTGGTCTAATCCTAATCCTACGCCAGGCCTAAACCTACCCATAACCGAAGCGTGTTATATTGACGCTAAAGGGTGCCATGTGCGTTGGCTGTCTACGCTTTCGTATATGATGCCTTGGGATTTTTTAATGGGGATTAAAAAACGTGAACACATACTCCAACCCTGATCTCCTTGCACTGGCTTCCAGTCTACTATAGGATTGATTTTAAACTTTTGTTACTGGTGTACTAATCTCTGCATGGACTTGCACTGGCCTATCTGTCAGATCTTTTAAATGAATATCAGACTGGACGAAGTTTGGCATCAGCGACTCAGAAGCTACTCAGAATACCTAGGACACATCGAAATAAAAAAGGTGATCGTGCCTTTGCTGTGGCAGCGCCTAAACTTTGGAATAGTTTGCCTAAACACATTAGAGATGCCGCTACTGTGCAGGATTTTAAAAGACAACTTAAAACACATCTGTTTTCAATAGCTTTTAATCAGTTATAATTCATTATTAAACATGTTTCTGCCTATATGATGCTTATCTTTAAGATTAGATTTTTTCACCTTCTGTGTTATGTGTTACAATGTAGCAACTGAGTTTTCATTTTTCATTACTGAGAGTAGGTCTGAAAGGCGCTGTGAATAACTTTTAAGAGAAAACTTCCAGCTAAAATATTTTAGTGCGATTTAGGAGTACTCCTAGTGGTAAGATAAAATTCTTTGTGAATACGGCCCCTGACCTTGATGAACTGAACTGGAGCGGTTTCCACATCATAATCCCCACGGGCCAATGGGAGTCTCTCCAGCCTCTTTGGAAAGCTGAAACAAACTTCAAACAAACTTTGTTTTGGCCTGGTTTTGTCTGAAATGACATCACACTTGTTCATGCTTCGATTTGCTTTAAAGTATACCAGGGCCTTAACCCTAACAATAAAGATATATTTTTAGAAATGGTTCTAAACTGAAAAGTTATAATATACAACAAACTCAATTGGTCGATTTTGATGTAATGTTGACTTTAGAGAGGCAGATGACAACGCAGGCTTATAATAAATAGAATGTAATCCTGCATTGGTGTGGACACTTATTGTTCCTGGTGTGAACAGGCCTTTGGACATGTATCATATAGAGTATGAAAACTGTGCAGAATTAAAGAGGAATACACTGTACTGCTTCAGAGACTGACATCTTTAAAGGATGTTTCAAACTAAGTAGTCCAGTTCAGCATTCATGGCAGAATACATTTCATAAATGGCATCAACAGTTGCAGTGAAGTTTATCAAGAACTGGCACACTTTCCTTAAGCATTCCTCCTCGGCAACTTCTTGATCCTTGGCTAAAGCTTTAAGGAAATCGGACCTGCATGGCGCAGCGTATTGGGCGGCCTGCAGCAAAACCAAACAAAATTTCGGGGTAAGCAAGCAATCATTGTCAATAGCAATCAATAGCAAAGCGATTCGTTACATGACCCACATTTCTCGACTAATTAAATTCCATGCCTTTTCCATGATTATGATCACTGGATTTTTAAAAGTATATTTACTGAGTTTACAAGATCATTTCCTTTACAAGAGTTTTTCAGGCCTCATTACATGCACAGCACAATGACATCATGCACACAGTTACAGAAAACACACACCTTGAAAACGTTCTGGACAATCCAGCCGTGATGCCTCTTGAGGGCTCGGTCATAAGCTTTAGTGATATTGATGCGGATAAGAATGGGATTGTCCTCATCTCTCTCCCCATCCACTAGACTTTGCAGTAAAACTTGAATGAACCGCAGACCTCTGAGGAAAACACTGGTGATATCGTCAAGCAATTTATGAAAAATCAGAAATTGTACATACATAGTATAGACCTTATTCGATCTGCGTCATCAGTGTTTGCGGCGGCCATTTTGTTGACATAGAAACCATGGAAACTGTCAGTCTGTCAAAGGACAAGCGAGGTAGCGTCGGGATTATCCATGATATCATCACTGTTTTTTTTTTTAAACAGCGTGATGGTGTAGTGTAATACACGGCTGTTCTAACAACAGCAATAAGATAACATCAGAGTTAGTATTTATGCGATAAGATACCGACTGTCAGAAAACGTGAAGGGAAGGAGACAGGGTTGAGACAGCGCAGGACAGGCTAGCTAGGATAAATAGGCTAAACTTTTAGTCAACTCCCCACAGAAAAGTCTGTTCCTATCATTTTACCACAGGTTTCACACATAATCCGTGGAGGCAAGGGCTTTAAATGTGCTGCGTTTGCAGTGCATAACTGCACTGGTTTTTCCACCTCCACGAATGAGACGAGTGTCGTTCATGTTGCCTTGTTGAGATAAATTGTAGTTTGTACGTTATACGGATACTGTATGATCGAGATCGTTATAAATATCCGGATAGGTTACGGCTGTCAATAAGGACGGATCTTTACTTAAAGCTATTATTTAATTTTGATGTGGGTCCACACACCAATCAAGCTCATCTTCTCTTGAGACCGACGAGATGAAGCTCCCCCTCAACTCAAATGTGCGCGCTGCTAAGGGCAGCAGGACAGATGTCATGTCAACAATATGGTCGCGGTTAGCTACTTCCAGTATTTGCGAATGAGGTCTATATTTTTATTAGAGCTGCACATTTAACACATTAAATCCACTACGTAGTGGACATGTTTTCCTCCCCAAACCAGTTTAAGGTTAGGGTGTAGGGTATGTTCAGGGGTTAGTATCTTTAGTAGGGTTATGTTGGTGATCTGCACTGTGATTGACACGAGTAATGAAATCTTTCGAATCGACAGGCTTGGGCAATAAAAGCATCGACAGTCCACTGGCTAATCTTTAACATGTTTGCTTTTAAAGCTTGCTTTTCTGTTTTATAAGAGAAGTCACGGGCGATTGCAGGACAGGTATGATTACGTTTACGGGATTTGTCGTTAATTTCTATGGTATCAGCAAGGGTTATCGATGCGCCGCTAGATAGTTACATAATGTTACATTTTGTCAATTGCATTTTATAAATAAAATAATGCAAACATTGTTCAATACCTGAAATAAATTAGTAAAGTTCAGGTTTTCTAAATTACATAAATAAATATTTTCCTTCAGAATTGTGGTCTATTTTAATAGCCTACAAAAATAAGATCTTCATTTTATTTAGAATTGTGCAGCTCTAGTTTCTATTAATGTAATTTGTTGTATTAGATATAAAATCAGAAGAAATAAAAGGACATGCAGAAAGTGTGACTAAGTGAACAGATTACCTCTTTAAAACATTTTATTTTAGGATTGCTTTTACTTGATTATTCATTTTTATTTGTGTAGATTTTTCATGTTATCACTGTGAAGCTGCTTTGAAACAATCTGTATTGTAAAAAGGGCTATATAAATAAAGGTGACTTGACTTGACGAGTGTCTTGACTTGACTTATGTTTGCCTGTAAAGCACTTTGAAAAAGCAACTTTTAAAGGTGCTATGTAAAATAAATGTATTATTATTATTATTAAGGCGCAGAGTTCCATGTAAGGCTGAACCAGCAGCAGAACCGCTCTGGAATGCTCTCTCTCTCTCTCTCTCTCTCTCTCTCTCTCTCTCTCTCTCTCTCTCTCTCTCTCATTCTCTATCTCTCTCATTCTCTCTATCTCTCTCTCTCATTCTCTCTCTCTCTCATTCTCTCTCTCTCTCTATCTCTCTCTCTCTCTCTCTCTCTGCAGCCAAAACCCATCCTCAGAGCCGGCCTGCTTCTCCTCAACTCTACATTTGTTTTATCCTTTTGGCTGCATAATCAAGGCAGCTTTTAAGCACTGATAATACAAATCACTCTGTTTCAATAACACCAGTATGTCAGACACCATCACAACTAAAGTAAAACACTTGTAATTATTGTAATATTTAAAATATCATTTGAAATATTTCAACGGTGTACTCTGTAAGACTTTAGCTGGCTATTCATCTCAATAGTGTGATTGGTGTGGTTCTTTGGTTTTACACACATTCTACAGTATTTGCTGTTGTATTGTCTGGTTTGCTTGTTTTGTGTAGATGTACTTCCATGTTTATGTTATGTAAAGTAAAAAAAATAAATATGACTGAGATAAACTAAAAAAGACAATTTGTTAATCACAATTGTATGACACCATTCCACAATCATGACGTCCCTAATCATGACCCCTGACCCTGGGGAACAGCAGGCGTCCCTGGACAGATTTACTATAAAACAATTCTCTTAAAAATTCACCACGTGTCATGTAAACATATCACTGCGATTAAGTCCTTACTCTGATTATTGGAAATAAAATATAGTCAATGGCCCTCATTTATCAAAAGTGCGTAGGCCTACACCAAATTTCCAGCGTACACGTGGCGTACACCCAAAACCACGGTGACTTTGAGATGCATCAATATGGACGTTGGCGTACGGCACGCTCCAATCCTACACCAGCTCAGGAGGGGTGTACGCACATTTTGAGTTAGAGAGGAAATGCGCAGAAAAGTCCCTAACACCACAAAACGCACTGGCAAACTAAAAGATATGATATATGACCCACTGTAAAAAAAAAAAAAAAAAAAAAAAAACAGCATAGTACTTATAAACTTCAGTGTTTATTTTTGTGCAACGTGGACTTCAATGTTTAATTTGTGTGACTTACCAAAGCATTTGATTTGTAAGCATGTATTCCTTCAGTTGCGAGCCTGTACTTTACCCTGACGTTTCAGGATTATCCCCGGCATGCGCACGGACTCGGTTCGCTAATGAAAGGCTTTCAATGACCAAAAAATTATTCAGACTGACAAAATAATAAAAAATACATTCTTCTTCTTTTAAATGATAATAATAATACAAACAATAATAACGACATCCTTCTTCTAAATAACAATAAGCGTCATTAATACAAATAATAATAAGAATATTACAAATTGTCATGCAATTATTAATGTGAATGAATGGTAGGCTACTTCACATCACATCATCACTATTATGTGACGTGATTCGAAATTAATTGAATGCTCATTTCAAAAGACGTGCTGTAAAATAATGCACTGTGATGGGTCATTTCGGCTCCACGTCAGAGAAGTTTCTCTTCTTTGCCGTCTTCCGTGTGTCCATGGCGTAAAATATTTTGGGGCGTGTTATTCTAATGACGATCGTTTTCGGCCGCGGGATTTATCAAGGGCAGGTATTGCGTACACCTGGATTTCAAAGGTACGCACAGCTTCATAAATCAGGCGGTGAGAGGAGTGTAAGCATAATCTTACACCAAAATATACGCCCGTTTCTACGCAACAATGATAAATGAGGGCCATTGTTCTCCCGCAGTGAAAAACACATCTCAGAGCAAAGAGGACAAACGAGACAGCGCAGGTTCATTTGGGTATAAAAAAACAAAGTCTCGGTGATTTCAGCCTGTTGGGGATTGCTCCACTGAATGCCGGTTCGTCAGTGTTCTTAACCACTTCAGTAGTCTGATCATCATATCTTTTTCACCTGTTATTTATGTGCAGGGTTTCACCATATTAACATTTTAACTATTGGAGGTAGTTTTTTGTCAATAGCTTTTGTTTTAAAGTTGCTGTACGGTGGAAAAACTGCGTCATATTCGAAGCGCTCTGTTTGCGTAACTTAGAAAGCGTCACTTACGGCAAAACAGCATCCAATAAAATTGTGTAGGCTACTACATACTTTACCCATGTATTAAGGCCACGTCCACACAAAGCCAGAGCTTTCCCAATACAATGTTTTTTTTCCCTCATTCTAAAAAAAAAAGTCCGTAAACACGGCGGCGTCTCGAAAAATATCTGCGTACACACTAAACCACTGAAGCCGACTCAAAACGATGTAGTAGACAAGACATCCCAGAGACATACCACTGTGGAATGCTCTCTCTCTCTCTCTCTCTCTCTCTCTCTGCTGCCAAAACACATCCTCCTGACACTCATCCAGAGCTGGCCTGCTTCTCCTCAACTTTACATTTGTTTTCTCCTTGTGTCCATATGACCAAGGCAGCTTTTAGGCAGCAACAACACAGATTTCTTCATTTCAGGCTTAGGGTTCTGCTTCAGCTGTCCCTTTGCTGCACAGTATCATGTACATCCATTTCATCATCCGCCGGGTCTGGACGAACTGAGAGTGTAAAGACAAACTTTCCAAACTCTCAAGTATGTGGGCATCATCTGCGCATGTACCTTAATTCTAAGAATTATTCAAGGAAGATTTAAAAAAAAAAAAAAAATACAGACTGTATGTGGAAACAAAAATGGATATGTGAGAAGATCTCCGGTTTTAAAGAGTATAAAGAATGCAACATTTCTCTGCTGTCCTCCACAACGCCGTCACAGTGCGCACGCATCCGTACAGCTCAGGATCGGGGTCAGGCAGTGTATTGAGAAAGTTGTCGGATGTGTGGATGAAAAGAGCATCCGCATAATGGGATTCTCAACAAAAATCAATTCTGTTTCATACAAGAAAGATCCAAACAGACTAGTTTAAAGTCAGGTTTAAACCCCTTTGAAGTCAAACTAATCTAAAAAGGTGCTGTTTGTTTAATGTGGTTTACACGTGTAAATGTGTGCCAGGCAAACTAACTTTTTGGCAGTTACTGGTTAGACACAAAGCAAAATGTAACAAACAGGTCATGAATAGATTTAAATAGGTTTTCTCCAGATTTAGAATAAGATTATATACTCACAGAAACTTGAAGCAACCCGTGTGATATTGTGGTACAAACCAGTAGCTTGATGCTTCAGCCTAACCATAACTAATGCGTTATTAAGGCATTAAGATGATTGACAACTTTATTATGGCAAAATCTTGCTTATTTTCCTTTAAATTATTTACAGCAGGCAAATAATCCACTATTCTTTAGCACAACATTGAATCAACGTATTAGCCTCTGAGAATATCTCTTACGCACGCAGTTTATCTGGAATTCCTACACTGCTGTTTTTCGTCACTGTCATACTAATGTAAATTTGTAATCTTTTGCTCAGATTTCTACAAATTTAACCACAGCATCCCTCATCCTTTCAGACAAAAAAGCCACAATATAAGGACAAAGAATGTTCTTCATGGCATTCAAAAATACTTCCATACTTAAGTTAGAAGTGATTATTTTCTGAAATTAAGAAGAATGTCAGCATGGGAAGAAGGTATGACAGTGTCTTGAGATTTAGCATAATTCACCACATCAGAGAGTGTGGTATTATTTATGAAAGAACGGTTAGGATAAGAATAATAGAGGTTGCAAGCAGTCGCCTCATCATCCATAAATCCTTTCACAAAGTTTTTCCACAAACTAAATGTCTCATGACTGGTTTATGCTGCACTCCGGGTTGAATGTGCACTTATTTACAATGCTCCTGAAAGCAGGTTTTAAAATGGACAAGTCAGATGTAAAACTGAGGGCAGATATAAGCATAAAAATTAACACTAAGCATAAAAAATGTCTTCAATAAATATATACTAAGTGTATTTGTGTTACGCTTGATTTTTGCTTTTACTTATACAGAAACCATGGGAACACCGAAGACACTTCAATATTAGGCATTTTATGAGACAGGCTGTTTGGATACATTTATCAACAGAAAGCTAATTATTGATATGGCACAACAATAGTCTTATTGTTTGAATCTGTGTTCTTGATTTACCACGAGTAACATGTTTGTATCATGCCTGAGAGACAATGTTATTTTGTCAAGTGGCTCATCATATAATATTTATAAAATTAATTACATCCCATTTAGCAACTTTTATTAATATGATATTCTAATATCGATCTAGCTTACTACAGTGTGCAACAAGTTTCTCATACCTCCCCCCAGCAAAAGTACAGATTAACGTTCAAACATACTCAAATATGTTTTTAATATGATTGTTTTAACCAAGTAAAACAGCGCTCCGTTACCCCACAATTTAATTAAATAAAGATAAAGTCAGAGCAGCGTAAAATTTTCCAGGCTCTCGGCCCCACCTTGCTTCATTATACAGGAAGGTTATCGACCTATACACATATATCAGGGTTCTGCACGAGTCCGTCAGACTGATTTCCATCGGCTGGCTGCGTAGGTGAATAGTTGAGACGACAACGCCCAAGATTCTACGCTCATTTATGGCGTCATCAAGCTACACCTTTGTTTTGACTAAATGACATAGTGGCGGAAATTGCAAGAATTTCGGGGAAGCATGGCATTAGTTTTCACTGATATGTTGATGATACTCAGCTCTATATGTCTTCGCGCCCCATCGAAACTTACAAATTCACAAAATGTATGGAATGAATAGCTGATATAAAAAATTGGATGACTAGTAATTTCCTACAGCTTAAAGGTGCAGTGTGTGTTTTTTAGCGACATCTAGTGGTTTGGTTGCGAGTTGCACTAAGGCCTCAGCCCACTGCTCACCCCTCCGTTACGAAGACGCTACGGTGGCTCAAACGGGACACACAGCATAGAATAGCCAGAGTAAGTCAAGAGCGTGTAACAGAGTCCACTATAAAACACATCATGGATAAAGTTTACAAAGCCATAGTCAGGTGAGGATCAAGGGTCTTAATATATAATAATAGTAATCAGCTGATTGTCTCACAAACGTAACTAGCACATTTCCACATAGCAAACCTATAATACAGTGAGGGAGAAGAACCACATGAAATTATCCAACTATGTATTTTTTCCAACAGAGTAGTAAACGTTTATCTGGCTAATATGAGCTGTTACTGAGGCTGAGCTGGTTAAAGCATAAAGCCTCGTCCGCATGAGCACGTCGAGATTAAACAAGGCTTTACGCTTTACGCATGACCGGCAAAAATGACATGATTGTGCTCCCCTACACACCATTACTACACACAAAAGGCTTTTATTCTCTGATTTTGAAAACTCTTCGCGATCGACTTAAAACACTTCCAAGATCGACTTGTCGACTGCGATTGACGGGTTGGTGATTCCTGTAACATACTGTTTTACGGTCAATGACAAGAGTACTAATCAGCTGTCTCACAAACGTAACCAGCACATTTATCCCCACATAGCAAAGCCATAACACAGCGAGGGAGAAGGGCTAAGGTACATGAAACCATCCCAACTACATATCTTACACCATTGACAAGGAAAAAGTCACTAGTCACGGTGTCTATGGCTTCCAGGTTTCTGCGGCTTCTCTTAGTGCCGGACGCACGCGGCCCAGTGGAAGCGCTGGGCAGACAGAACAGCTGTATAGGCTACAGGTTATATATTGTACCCAAATAATACATTAGTTATGGAATTGGCTGCTCAATCACACATTAATCGATCCGAAATTTCAATCTGATTGAAAGGGGAGGTTATTCCTTTCATAATCCAATCGAGAGAAGAGAACATAAACAACTTGATCGTATTGAAAACTGAAAGCACTGCGCATATGTGCAATGATGTGCGAAACGAGCTCCATAGACAGTAACAAGCTTACTTACGTTATTCATCACTGCTCCAACTGAAGTTATCAGATCTGAATTAATTATCCATTTGCATTTTTCCAAGAAAGTACTTTTTCTTGTTCTAGTATTTTTACCATTTTTGGTAACTGCGCCCCTGGTTGTTGATTTGTGCTGAATAAGTCCAGCAATCTCAAACCTCCCCGGCCTGTTTATCTAACTACAGCTCCAGGTTTGTCATCTCAAACTTTCTAGGGAAATCACAACAAAAGAGTTAATGGGAGGATGACAGGAAATTATCATCATTGCCTCAAGAACTCCTTGAAGTAACTTGTTCCAAAGCTGGAATATTCTAGAGTTGAATGAGACGGTTCTCTTTGGTAAATGTTTTGGGAGAAAAAATATATTCCATACCAACAGCAGAACATTGTCCCTCTACAAAGCATGAGGCAGGCCCTGCGGGTCATCACACGGGAACCGATGAATTCAGCATCAGGAAAATCCAACATTAGGGCATCTGTCTATGAGAGAAAACCTGTTTCAAAACACTGGGAACAATTCCACAAAATAGAAGTAAATCCGTATTGTATTCAAATGACCCACTGCACAGGTCCGAACGGCTGAGAGCCTCAATAGCGCAGGTTCAATCCATTCAAAAACGGCCCCTATTACGGTTTTTCCAATATTCCCTTTCAGGCAGTGTGTGACATATGGCTGTTTGTGAATGCAGAACTTCTACAAAGTTGAAATTGCATGATTAATATGTCTCCCAAATATTTGCTAATTTGCTCCAAAACAGATGATTTTGTCCTCTGTTTATATTGCCCAAACCATTTTATGTTTCCAAACCATTTTATTTTGAGAATGAAACCAAAAATCTCAGTTTATCTTATGAAGATTATAAACATAAACTTCGAATGAAAGTCAAGCACATCAGCTGCGACAGAATCGAAGTCTAGAGTCCATTTGCACACTTGTATTTCTGCAGCGGTGCCGCAGCTTGCGGAAGAGTTTCCCGACCGGATCCGTGTACTCCCTGTTGGCGAGTCCCAGAAGCAGGGGCACGACCGCAACGCCCCCGACCCCGACACAGGACAGCACGATGTGGCCCGTGCGATCGCTCTTTCCTCCCCGGCGAAGCAGAAACTCCATGCCTATATGAGTGTAAACAATGTAGGGCACCCAGCAGGCCAAGAAGGCGAGGGAAACGGCTGCCACGCAACAAGCGTACCGCATCTCCAGTCTCCGTCTGTATCTCTTATTAGCCACGGCCCGTTGCAGACGCTGGATGTCCCTCAGCTGTTCTCGGGTGATCCACAGCACACGGCACGTCATGGCGGCAATGGAGAGGATAGCGGGTGCCAGTAGGCCGTACACCTCCAAATAGATGAAAGCATTGGGAAAGACACTTCGGTACGTACAGCAACGCTCTCCAGACAGCGCCGCGCAGTTAGACTGTGCCGTGCTATTGGTTTCTGGACAGCAACCGTTCCGGTCATGGATCAGCTTGTTGTTCCAGCCGAAGGCAGGCAACAGAGCGAACAGTAGCGGCAGCATCCACGCGGCTAGCAGAGCGAGAGCGAATCGCCGGTGCAGCCAGAGCTGTCCGTGCCGCAGGGGACTCACGATACTGCGATAACGCTCGTAGTGCACCAGGACTAGGTTCGAGAGGAAGGCCAGGAACAGGAAGTTGGGGAAAATGTGCACCAGCAGACAGGAGCAGAAGCTGAGCGGCCGGTTCAGGCCCATCCAGGGAATGAAGGGAAGAGCGACGCCTGTGCACAGGTCGGCCACCAGCAGGCTCACGAAGAAGTAGTTCTGCGGGCTGTGAAGCTGACGGCTGCAGGCGATGGCCAGGATGAGGAGCAGGTTGGTCAGGATTATAGCGCAGGACACGGGCAGCGTGAGCGCGTAGATTAGCTGGGCCTCCGCATCGCTATCAGAGGTGTTTCGCGTCACCGCAGCCATTACCACAGCTTCCCACGCAAAACCCCCATAGTGAGACAAGTTCAATCTGTGTGAAGAGGAGAGTCATACATCATTGATTTAACATTGATTAAAAAATCAATACATAGTGTTGAACAATGAGACATTATTCCATGTTACTACTTAAATTCTGTCAACATGAGAAAAAAAATGTTTTTTTCTCCTTCCTCTGAAAGGTTTCAGTGCTGATTTTACACATTATGACAGCTGTAGTTATTGCCACAACCTCAACACTATAAACATTTAAACAAATTTCAGCTCAAAACTCACTTTCATAAGAAATGATGTTTTATTAACGAGGTTCGGGAGGTGCAGATAATTAACCCAATCAGCACAACTGGAGATCAATGAGTAAAGGACTCAGGACAGGATAAATAACAGCACAAAACCTTCGGTCCTTTATCAGGAGTACTCTGGGTTCGGACAGCCCTCGCATAACCTTTACCATAATAATTATATACAGATGTGAACTTAGTCAAAGCATGTATAATCATAATTGTGTATTTACTTGGTTTCATGTTGAATTTGTCTTTGTTGATACCAGCCTTCTGCATATGCGCACGTCATAAACACATATACTCGGCTAACTCATCATAACTCCTGATTTGTGTCCGTGAGCTCCCTCCGTTGCTCCGACTGAAGCGATAAGATTAAAGTGATCGCTCAAACCTTCTCAGATAGCATAATTTAATGGAAAATGAATGTAGCGTAAAATATATTTTAATAGTATTTTCCTAAATGTGTAAGTCTTTGGGGTTTTGTGCATTGCTGTGATCACAAATAAATGGAAGCAGGCAGCAGATGATCATCGGTTTGCTTCAGCATGTTGGATGTGCACTCGCGGTGTAGTTCAGTCTGCTAGCTTCTCTGTGCTGGTGAAACGGGGGGATTGTGTTGTTCTGTGGAGGAGTGTTTCTGTGTATCGATAGTGGAAACACAGCGGCTCGAGCTCCGAGGCTATCGGCCCCGCCGGCGCGCTGCTAACCGCTCAAATACCTTTGATAAACAAAACAACACTTCAGTCTCATGACAGCTCTTTTACACTGCTTAACACCTCCAATATCTTCTGATCGTGCTTATTTACACACGTTCAAAAAGGTTTGAGCTTCTAATACAACGTTCAATACTAGATAAGCATGATCTATCCCTGATGATTCCCTGATGTCACATTCTCAAGCAAAGAATGAATTGAGCTCCGTTTGGAATATAATTGCAAATATTTAACATTTTCAGCATCAACTTAAAAATACCCTTTCGCCTCTGATATATAACACACCTTTTAGTCTATAAAATGTCTTTTAAATGTTTCAATGCCAACATAAACATTACAAATAAAAAACAGATGGTAAAATACCTTTTGCTTGAAAATGGTCCGTGTCCTAGATTCACATCAGTCAGGAACGAGGAACTCCAGACCATAAATTCAACATTTCTTCATGAATGCTTCTGAAAGTTTTCTGAAAAGTTATTTATAGACTTTAAAACGAAAAGTCATGCAGAAAATGTACCTTTTGTCACTTGGCTTGAAGTGAAGGTCCTCGTCACCACACAGTCAAGTCAATGTAAGAAAGGTTTGCAGGCAGGGTTAGTAAACTGTCCATTACAGGTCTGATTCTGCACAGCGAGAGAGAAACAGAGCTGCTCGTCAAGCGGGGAAAGCGAACGGTGGCAAGTCCAACGGAAACGTGACTCGTAAAACTCTGAGCAACACCCGTACACAGCTACACTAACAGGCTGGTGTGTGACAGATGAAGACAGTCTGAGATGAATACTGTGAGATATCCAACACAGTTTGACTCGTACTCATGCTCACAAATCATGGCATCAAATACATGTGCATGTGCAGTTATAAGAGGCAGAGCTGATCCAATGTAAGGAACCCACAGTATGAGAGACCTCGAGTATCCTGGCACACGTATTTCACAAGTACATCATTAAAACTCCCATGAATACCAAGTTAGTGCACCAAGAGAACCATGAAATAAGAGAGCAGCACTTCCAGGAACTGGGGTCTGTTCCGTTACACACACACACACACACACACACACACACACACACGTGATGTCAGACACTTGAGCGAGTGTGTGTGCATGACAGGACTGTCCCGGGTCTGATAAACACCGCTCCTTGAGGATAAGCTTATCCCATCATTCATTATGTTCACAGTGACGGGAATCTGTTTTCAGGACATTCCCTTCATGCAATATTACACACAGGGAGAGTGTGTGTTGTGTAAAACATCTGCAACTCATCACTTAATTACAATCACCAGAATTAAATTGGTGGCCTACTTCAGATATTTAGAAGTTTATTTTAAAGGGCAACTTATTTAAAATAATAATACATTTAAAACTCACACACACACTATGGCCTTCAGGCACACTTGAACAAGTCAAATTCCCGAGTGGTTACGAGCAAAGAGCCGAGTCATGGAGGGGATTCAACACGACCTCAGCGGGTTAAACATCACTTGTGTTTATTCACTCTGACTCATCACATGTCTTGGCATGTTAAATCACAGAAAGTTACTTGTTACAAAGGGGAAAAAGAGGTTGGCCACTCATTTTGTTTCAACATGACATTAAATGCAGCAGAATGTATGGCTAACCCAGTCTGCAATGAACTTTTACCAAGACCGTCTACAGGCAGATCCTCGTGATGAAGAAGAAGAGGAAAACTGACCCGTAACGAGCACACACACACAGACAGCAGCTTTAATCTGAGCCCATGGGTAAATGTGCAGTTTACCATAATGATGATGTCATACAACACGTGTTTAAACAAATGTGGACATCTCTTTCTAATTAATGGGTTTGGTTATTGCAGTCATTTCTGTGAGGACTAGTATTAATGAACGTACAGTGCGAAGTTTTTAACTGTATTGCAGCAGTTTCGTGCAGAAAGAGATGCTTTACTGAGTGAGGAAGAACAATCAACATGTTCAGCTAAACACAAGAGCATCAGATTTAGACACGGACGTCGGTGACGATGGAGTTCGGGTCAGTCATGATGATCCTCCATAACACACTTCTCTAGATCATCACTGTCTGGTACAGCATTAATATTTGTTCTCACAGAAATCACTAGAATAGTTTTTGGCTGTATAGTGTACGTCCCAATTATATAGATATTAACAAACAGTCCAACAGGAGTACGCAGACATTAAAGACAGAATAGCAGAGCTCTGGTAAAAGTCTATAAAGTTTCTGTTTAAAGGTGATGATGGTGTGTCAGTGAGGAACATCTACAGTTCCAGCGCTCCAGCGAGGATGACCGTCTGTCACTCTACCAGTCCGGGTCAGGGGTCAGGGTCAGGGTTCGGGTTCCGCCGCTCTACCAGTCCGGGTCAGGGGTCAGGGTTCGGGTTCCGCCGCTCTACCAGTCCGGGTCAGGGGTCAGGGTCAGGGTTCGGGTTCCGCCGCTCTACCAGTCCGGGTCAGGGGTCAGGGTCAGGGTTCGGGTTCCGCCCCTCTACCAGTCCGGGTCAGGGGTCAGGGTTCGGGTTCCGCCGCTCTACCAGTCCGGGTCAGGGGTCAGGTTCCGTCACTCTACCAGTCCGGGTCAGGGGTCAGGGTCAGGGTTCGGGTTCCGCCGCTCTACCAGTCCGGGTCAGGGGTCAGGGTCAGGGTTCGGGTTCCGCCGCTCTACCAGTCCGGGTCAGGGGTCAGGTTCCGTCACTCTACCAGTCCGGGTCAGGGGTCAGGGTCAGGGTTCGGGTTCCGCCCCTCTACCAGTCCGGGTCAGGGGTCAGGGTCAGGGTTCGGGTTCCGCCGCTCTACCAGTCCGGGTCAGGGTTCAGGTTCCGTCACTCTACCAGTCCGGGTCAGGGGTCAGGGTCCGGGTTCCGCCCCTCTACCAGTCCGGGTCAGGGTCAGGGTTCGGGTTCCGTCACTCTACCAGTCCGGGTCAGGGTTCAGGTTCCGTCACTCTACCAGTCAGGGTCAGGGTTCGGGTTCCGCCGCTCTACCAGTCCGGGTCAGGGGTCAGGGTCAGGGTTCGGGTTCCGCCGCTCTACCAGTCCGGGTCAGGGTCAGGGTTCGGGTTCCGCCGCTCTACCAGTCCGGGTCAGGGTCAGTGTTCAGGTTCCGTCACTCTACCAGTCAGGGTCAGGGTTCGGGTTCCGCCGCTCTACCAGTCCGGGTCAGGGGTCAGGGTCAGGGTTCGGGTTCTGCCGCTCTACCAGTCCGGGTCAGGGTCAGGGTTCGGGTTCCGCCGCTCTACCAGTCCGGGTCAGGGGTCAGGGTCAGGGTTCGGGTTCCGCCGCTCTACCAGTCCGGGTCAGGAGTCAGGGTTCGGGTTCCTCCGCTCTACCGGTCCGGGTCAGGGTCAGGGTTCGGGTTCCGCCGCTCTACCAGTCCGGGTCAGGGGTCAGGGTCAGGGTTCGGGTTCCGCCGCTCTACCAGTCCGGGTCAGGAGTCAGGGTTCGGGTTCCTCCGCTCTACCGGTCCGGGTCAGGGGTCAGGGTTCCGCCGCTCTACCGGTCAGGGGTCAGGGTCAGGTTTCGGGTTCCATCGCTCTACCGGTCCGGGTCAGGGGTCCGGGTCAGGGTTCGGCCGCTCTACCGGTCCAGGTCAGGGGTCAGGGTTCGGGTTCCGTCGCTCTACCGGTCCGGGTCAGGGGTCCGGGTCAGGGTTCGGGTTCTGTCATTCTACTGGTCCGGGTTTGGGGTCAGGGTCCGAGTTAGGGGTCAGGGGTCGGGTTCCCTCTCTCTACCGGTCAGGTCTCTGCAGGACGAAGACTTTGGCTTTATGATCTCCTCCGGCAGTGACCGCGACTGACGCCTCTCTGTGGACAAGACAGACCCAACATCATCAACAATCAAAGGATTACTGCACAAATTAAAGGAGTAGATCGCTTTTAAATTAAAAAACTTTTGCTGATAATTTACTCGCCCCCGTGTCATCCAAGATATCCATGTCTTTCTTTCTTCAGTCGAAAAGAAATGAAGGTTTTTGATGAAAACATTCCAGGATTTTCTCCATATAATGGACTTCAATGGGGACCAAATGGTTCAAGGTCCAAAAGACAGTTTCAGTGTAAATTGTTCAAAGGGCTTTAAACGATTCCAGACGACGAATAAGGGTCTTATCAAGCGAAACGATCTGGAATCGTTTAAAGCCGTTTGAACAGTTTACACTGAAACGGTCTTTTGGACCTTGAACCGTTTGGTCCCCATTGAAGTCCATTATATGGAGAAAAATCCTGGAATGTTTTCATCAAAAACCTTAATTTCTTTTCGACTGAAGAAAGAAAGACATGGATATCTTGGATGACATGGGGGCGAGTAAATTATCAGCAAAAGTTTTTTTTAAAGTGAACTGCTGTAATATACTAATACATGTTTAGCTTGTTAACATTACTTTATGCAATGTATTATATGCATGATATGAACCCAAGCAGTAACCAAACCAATATGAATAAATGTTAGAAATGTTGATAATTGTTAGTTCTTCTTGGTTGCGGCCATAGTGTTAGCTAATTTAATTAGCTAATGACCATATTGCTTTGGCCAAAAAGAGCAGATACCAAAAGCCAAGATGCCAAACGTTGGTTACCACTGCGTGAATCAATTTCGGGTACGAGTCGTTTTCTGCACGCATTGAATTAATGGTACCAGAAAGGTATCGCGATACTCTGCTAATAAAAGCGGTACGATAGGAAATTTTATTAGTAACGGCATCTATGTCTATATGTAATTAGAAAACGACATTTAAAAAATATAAAATGACTCTTGAAATAAGATTTCAGTCATCCCAACCTGTTCAGAATTGTGAAACGTTAGCGAATATTAGCATGATTGATAATAATATCAATGTAACAAACATCTCTGTAAGGCCGCACACACTGGCATGTACTTATTATAGTTTTATTTAAAGGAGCTGTGTGTAAGATTGTGGCCAAAACTGGTACTGCAATCACTTTCAAATTACTGTAGAGCGGAGTATCCCCTCGCCCTGACTCGAGGTTGCCAGATAAGCTGCAGGATCCAACATTTTGTTATCCGACACGCTTGTAATCTGCAGCTGTGGTAACTAGAGCAGAGCTCAAACAACACTACTGACTCCGTGATTGGTCGATCGGTGGAGGGCGGAGCATCAGACCAAAACACCACATGACAACATCAACATCAGTCAAGGGCTGCAACTTCACTTCTTAAATGACAATCTCCTGGCTGGACTGTTGTCAGTGATAGAAGTATTAGAAATGAACATGATTTCTTAATGTTTAGTGACACATCAGGCCATTTTATGATTAATTGAAATACATTTCTTACATACAGCTCCTTTAATAAAGGGGAGGCTTTGGTCAAAAAGCAGGGCAGGAAACATGCTGGTCAAGTATTTTAAAATTAATTTATAGAATAAAGAATTATATGGTCTGTTATATTTTTCACTTTCTTTTTCTGGTTTTAGTTTTTTTCCCGTGAGATGGATTCAGTTTCGGCATCGAGTTATTTTTGTCTGATATCGTATCGAAGACATCATTTAGGAATCGTGACAACAGTTGTGACTCCTAAAAACATGAAACTCTGGCGAAACAGGAGCTTTAATCAACTGTGAAATAAATAAAACGCCCATTTACAAATCGTCACTTGTCAGTCAAACACGATTTAAGCTTTTTAAATCTCATGTACATTATTGCATTACTGATAAATAAACTAATTATAAAACTTATTTAGTTTATATGCAAAGCAGTACATTGTCACATGAGCTCTTTCTCTTATAGGCATCAATGTCACAAAGACTGCATAACCGTCCGATCCCGATCGCCTCAGTTTCACACACACCTGTTCAGCACGAAGTCGAGGATCTCAGCAGTGTGTCCACGATACTCCGACATCAGGATTCCCGACCGAGCGTCCCACAGAGTCACGACACCAGCCAGATTACAGGTGGAGACCACAGCAGACGCCTCTTCCCACTGCAGGTGGACTAACCCAACCTGACACACACACACACTCGTTATATAAGGCAAGACGTCTACGTGCCATATTTAAATGTATTCTCAGCTTTTACCTCATGTTTACACCGGTGTCTGAGGCTCTGTGAATTCATATCATAAATGGCCAGTGTGCCGTCCAGATACGCAACAGCAACTAGAGGCAACCTGGAACACAGCACAACACTTCTAATGAGTCAAGTCACGTTTATATATTATTATGAACGAAACCAATCCACAACCTGATTTCTGAGTTGTAATGCTGCCTGAATCCAGGGGCATCACTAGGCCCTTTATAGGGGCGCTTCATCCGACTTCTGCCTAACCCCCCTAAAGATACAGGCTACGCTACACGATTCGTGTTCGCTTCAGTCTAGCTATAATCAGATCCAGCCCGTTCATCTTCAATCCGCAGCGGAGAGAGCACGTCAGAAACAGAGGACAGCGTGTGTGTGTGTGTGTTCATCTGAGCCTCATTGGTCTGTCATTGCTCGTCAGTGTCAGAATATTTGAGATGAGAAATCAAATCAAAGTAGGCGGGCTTTATGTTCACAGAGGCCGCGCGATTTTAACAGTGCGACTCGACGTGTACGGTCAAGTGCGAGATAAGATGCAAGTAGCTAAACTTAACGTTTCATATTTTACATTTTTAGGTCAAATGTTAAACGAAAGACAAAAAAATAATCAGGCAAACTAATATAGTTGTCTAATTTCGCCATTTTGAACTAAAAATATGCCTATGTAACGTGACTCATGTAATGTAATAATTAGTTTACTGTCATTGTGAGGGAAAAAGAAACATTAACAAAGCCATGTTCATCATTTTAGGCACAAGAGTAATAATGAATATAAATATTGAGAATATATTACAAATTGTAGCCTTTACTACATTAAAAAAGCTCAGCTTTTGGAGGGGAGGAGAAAGGGATGAAGAGAATGAGAAAAAAAAAGAGTGACGGAGATGAGGAGATAAATAATCTTCTGCCACTGACATGGTTTTAAAGCTATTTCTTATCCTTTTTTGGTCTTCAAACATCTTGAAATGCACATGTGTAGACCAGAGAAACCCTGAACCCCCCTAACTAACCTACCTCACATTCGGGACCACAGTGATTAAACAACCCTGCCTTTGCATGTAATGAAACTGGGGAATAGTGAACATTAGATCCTAAACTAAAGTGTTACCCTCTTAAATCATACCCTCAATTATCCCCCGAGTGACGAGTCATAATCACACACTGTTGGCCGAGTCCGAGTCTGGTTTTTCCTCCGTTCTGTCCCTGACGGAGTCTGGATCCGTTATCTGGAGGAACTTAATATTCGACAGTATTATTGATCTGACTGCACTGAGCTGAAGATGACATCACCGCTTCCTCTAGAACTGCTGTACAGATTATCATATTTGATGTTTGCATCATTATTTAAATCTAAAGCTGCTTGTATTGTATAAACAACATGTATTGTATTAAGCGCTACAGATATAAAGGAGCTTTACATGGACCCTAATAATAGGATCAGTACCACAGTTGGAATTAGAAGAAAAGCTGAATGTAACCATCAGAATAAATCAGCCAAATCAGATTTAATTTTCATTCAGATTTTAAAGAGTGGTTTAAACCTTTTTTCTAATCTATTCAGTAGGACACGTAAACACTTGATTGGACTGAAAACAGAAACTGGAAAGTTGTGTTCATGTGCATTGATGTAGAAATGGCGTGATGACGTATGAAGCGCAGAACGAGCTCTCCTTCCACTCGTCGTCTGTGAGGAGCGGGACAGTGTCGTCCCAGCAGCCCTTGCTTCAGACTCATCCACACACGCTTGTTTTGACCATTTTTACTGCTTAATAAATATAAGCAGTGCTCGTCGTCTCCTAATCACAAGTCAGTGTTTGGTGAATTGATGTTCCTCTATTAAAAAGCGGATCTTGGGCTCGGGGACTGGCTGTGACAGAAGTGGGCGAGATCACTGAGGATCATGGATGAAGTCTGACTGGCTGATCAATGTGTGTTTGCTTTACATCTAAACACTACAACATTATGCCTGGAGTAGAGATCATATGCTTTACTTACACATTACAAAATCCCACAGACTCTACAGAGTTGGAATCCTGCTCCTGCATCGAGTCTTTCGCTTCAGTGTTTTCACTGGAAAATGAACATAACACCTAAAGAAGAAAAATCCATCAATCACACTGAAGAACATGTGAAGATCTCTGATGGCGCTCAAGTGATGATCTACATCAGATCACATCCTTTTCTAAAGCTTGGAATCCACACTGAACGATAAGGATATTCCTCACATCCAGATCTGTACTCGGTTCGTTTCAATAAACAGGTTCAACCCGACTTAAAACTTCAACTCTGAGTAGACTGCCAGAACAACATAAATAAAGTGGTTTTCGGAAAAAACCCCGAGCTTCTAACTTCAGCTGGAGCGCGTTATATGTTTTGCAAAAATCCACCGCTCCGGTTCTTCGGGTCCAATCAGCGCAGGGGGGGATGAGATCTGTCAATCACAGGTCGTGCACACGCCACCCCTCACGCCACTTACAATCGCATCGGCATTTTGAAAGGTGGAGATTTACGTGATTTAATTGGGCTTGCAACATTTCTTCTCAACAGGTAATTGCGCTTTATCAACCAGTTGCTTTATGTCTCAGTGTTACGGTAGTAATCCAAGTAGCCTATGTTTACCCAAATGTGTTGGTATGGATAGCTTACGTTAGCACTTGTTAGGCAAGTTCGTTAGCTTTGTTTGCACTGATATCCGTGTGAACGTAACGTTAGGTCTATAAACATGTCCAGATGAAGGAATAAAGTTCGGCTTTTTGGAAGAATGTTGATGGATGCTGATGAGACGGGCACGTTCACAGAAAAGCTGGTGCACACGCACCGACGAGCACGAACTCTGTGGGAGGCTATTCGCTGATCGGCATGAGAGTTGTAAACGTTCAAAATGTTGCCTAAGTCCACCCAATCTGCCAGACTTGCCGACTGCAGCTTTAAGTAAAATTTAGAAGAAATATGAGAAGTTTAGATATGATTATGATATGAATTAAATCTTTAAGAAACACATAAAAAGATTATAGCGTTATAGCTTGCTGCCACATGACAAATGGCGAATCTAACATTTTTCTCTTTACATTAAAAAAAAATTCAGACCTTTTTTCTAAAATAATTGAATGGATGTTATCTTTTTAACTCTTGGCATGAAAACACTGAGGTTTCTACCCTTCTTTCAGGATTTTTCATGTTCGTCACTATTTCAAAATAAAGGTCTGAACACGCCTTAAGGCCAATTTATACTTCTGCGTCGAGGGTACGCCGTAGTGTACGGCGTTGGCAACGCACGTAGGCGACGCCGTTGTGAGCATTTATACTTCTGCGTTCAGGTCTTGGTTGCTCTGCAGTACTGCTCCGAAACGCTAGTTGGCGGCGGAGAGTTTTAATGTTCCACTGTGTTTAGATTCCTCGCGGCTAGGTTACTACGAGTGAAAGAGAGCTGATCATGTTGGAATTGGAGCTTATTAAGGTGGAAAAACAGTTCACTTTAGTGAAATTACTAAAACTGAAAGGCAGAAATGAGAGAAGACTTCGGAGGAGATGAAACGTGTGGAAATCATAGACAGTGATGGAAATGCGTGAGAAGGTACGTGCGGAAATGCGTAGGAGGAAATGCGATGCTACCAAGCCGACCAATCACCGATCTTGCGGTCCGCGTCGTCGCGACGTGTAGTTACATTTTTGAGGAGGTGCGCGTCAGGCGACGGCGAAGGGTACGCGGTATGGGACGCGTCTGTGCGTATGCTACGCCGTACCTACTGCGCGCACCCTACGCAGAAGTATAAATTGGCCTTTAGGAGTGTGAAAATATTCTTGTTGCAAATTGATAAGTTTCGGCTCCTCTGTAATTCCTTTTGAATATTAGTTACCAAATATGGAAAGTAGAGATTGTCAGCTTTCAAATGATATATAGTTGGTCAAGTTTAGCTTTAGTATAGGGTAGTACTGTTTTAAAAATGGATTTGGCCCACCGGTGACAGCACAAATAAAGACTACAGCATTGAGTACGGGTACGGGTTAGGGTACGGGTACGGGTACGGGTACGGGTTCCTCTGTTCACCTTTCCTGTGGATGTGTTGATGAGTTTGGCCTGACCGTCGACAGAGCCCGTCAGAACCAGCGTTCCCTCTTTATTGCAGGCCAGAGCCGTCAGCGGCCCCTGGTGCCCGTCGGGCCCTGAGGAAACACACACACACACACACACACGGGTTCAGGGCCAACAACACACTTATAACCTCCCTATTGATGAAGTCATCTCACATTCTATGCTTTATAGGAAGTAAAAGTGTTGAAAGCACAACACAGCATTCAGAGTATATAATAACTAATGATTTCTCACACAGAAAGTTCTAGGACAATAAATCGATACGTCGCGATTCTCTCTCCGATCCAACCTAACTCTTATTAACTAACAGCAGATGGCGCTGTAGGCTCAACCACACGCTCTAATGCCCATGAAGAAGAGCACTTGTGTGTCGGACGTGTGTGATTCACTGAAGGGGTTAAACTACAATTATTCAAACTTTTAAAAATATTATTTTATAGAGGATTGAAGAAGTGTGTGTCAGGAGCTGGAAGCCAGCAGAGTTACCGTACGTTCACACCGCCGCCGACTTTCCAAAGCGGCCGGAAGTCAATCATTTTCTTCTCTCAGCTGCAAGGAGCGTCAAATTCCTCGGCGTCGCGTTTTGGGCGTCAATCAGAAAGTCGAAAGAAGCTCAAATTTATGGTAATGAGCTGTGACGCGGTTCAGCGGCAAACGGCAGCAATCAATGCGAATATAGACGTCCTTCCCGCTGGCTGATTCCGGAGAAATAAATGTAAACTTTCGTTCCTACCAAAACATTAGTTCCGAGAAAACGGAAGAGAAGCTAATCATCGCCGTTGCTGTGATTCCTGCTGGTTTGGTATCATTTATGACATGACGTTGTTTGCTTATAGGGACCCCATGAGTGCAACTTTTCTTTGAAATATTTACGAACGCTCGTTTTAAAGCGGGAATGCAGTTAATTTGGTCATGTGACTCCGATTTGACCGCAAATAATAATAACAATAGCTAA